>JASAMV010003143.1:0-66893 GCA_030248065.1 Rhynchonema sp. JSB1_4
ACAACAGGGCCTCTCGGCCCAAACACAGGAGACAGAAGAAGATTGGATCCTGGCCACGGATCCAGTGAGAACAGAGCCGGCAGCGGACAAAAACTAAAAAAAAACAAAATTCAAAAAACGCTGCTCCCAGGCCAGCGATTAATATTGGCTCAACCTCTGTGAGCGGCCCAAAATTTTTATAATTCCAAAAGTGTGCACTCGAAATTCAGTAATAGGGCCAGTGTAATTCTATTTTTAACGCGCGGAAGGTTCAATTCAAACGTCGACTGTAACTGCAAAATAAACTAAGTAGTGTGACGAGTGCTCGATGCGAGCAATGATCACCGGTTGATCCCGAGTACCCAAATTCCAGCCATTTTATACTCGGGCGCTATTGAATCATCTGTCTGGCCACCGTCTGGCCTTGTTTGGGTTATAAACTAAGCATTATGTTTTGTTTCAGAAATATAAAGTTATTTTCAAAAGTTCAGAAATCGCATTACCTTGGGTGTTTAGGTGCTGTTGGTGTGTGAACCCTATATCGTGCTTGGGTACCCTTGGAACCTGGGTGTAGGTCAAGTTTAACGCCCTGCATTCCGGAAAGTTTAGTAACCATTCATGCATTCCTGCTGTTCACGTGAATTCCATCATGCCACATTCCACTGTCTGTCTCAGGGACCAAGTTCACCCATACCGGTGCGGCAATTCAAAATGTGTTATCGCATCACCATGAAGTCCAAAAACCACCCGTGCGGTTCGGGTTGCCTATGCGTCATAACATGTGGTCGCGACGTTTGTGAGTGGCTTGAAGCCTTGAACGAACCTTGAACAAGCCCTTTTTTTTAAAGGGTACGTGGTTGCCCCACGTACCCGGTTTATCATGCGGTAACCCTCACGGGAAAATTACAACATACACCGGGACGTATGTACATAGGTACATGACAATATCAATGGTATGTACTGTATAGTCCAGCCACGAACTCATGAGACGACTTATTTTGAAATTGACTTGAACGGATCCAATAATGTTCCGGTTCCACGTATTTCGGAAATGAAAGAAAGAGAAATGCGTGTATTTTTTAAAAACACGCTCTCCACCTCGGTGCGTAAATTCCCTTTTGACTCCCAAAACATTTGTGTGTTGAACGATGTTGCTGTTCGCGTAAGCACGCAACAAATTGAGGTCAGCCAGCTGGAACTTGTCATCATGTCTCTCGGCCCAATCTCTTTCTTTTGTTTGAGAAAAAACCCGTGTAGCTGGCGCATTTTTGAATCTGGCCAAGCAAGCTTTAAAAAGAGTCGTCTCATGAGGACGTGGCTGAACTATACATAAATATAATACAATACATTTCACAGTATGTATGCTTGTACTCGTTCAGTATTCAATCATATCTTATATACATATAATAATACTAATAGTACATTACCCCCAAACACAAACTGTACGGGCTAGCCGGTTCCAGAACTGGACTTTCGCTGTACTACATAGGTACTATGGGCAGTTGTGGTTTGAGTAGGTTGTGTTATGTACTATAGGAGTACGAGTATACCAAAAATCAAATATTATACCCGTATTGTGACATTATCATAACACTCGTAGGCCAAAGTTAAAATACACAGTCAAGCCACCGCCAACTGGAATTATAGTCGACGCTTTACGCCAGTTTGAAATCAGGCAATTACACGACGTACAAACTGTAGATTTATGTACAGGGACCATATCAATTTTATATAAACATCCTACTTTTTCGACTGCACAACGAAACAGGCACTGATGGTGATCAGGGAACCAACGGAATAAGAAAGCCACGATTATTTCTTGATTTGGGCAATGTCGGGTGGGCAACGGGAACTCCGACCCGGCCCGGCTCGACCACAGCAAACCTCGGCCCGGCCTGTGCGGCCGGAAAGTTCCGACTGGCTGTGTGACGGTTGTGACACTCTGTTATCGGAGTGTCATTGTCCCGTTCAGTGTAGTTCCTGGTCCGGCGCGGCGGTTAGTGTACCTACCCCTTTTTTCCGTGAGGCGGTTAGTGTACCTCCCTGGGGGGGAAGGGGGGGGGGAAGACCCAAAATCAGGAAAAAGTCACTTTTTGAGGTAGAAAATTTGACCTATTTTTACCCCTTTTTGGAAAAAATTCTTCAGAACAAGGGTATTTTGGCGACTTTTGAGAACATTGACCTAAAAATCACACATTTTAGGCCTAAAAATGCCCATTTTAGGCCTAAAAATGGCCATTTTAGGCAAAAGTTGAGGCGGTTAGTGTACCTGACGCGGCGGTTAGTGTACTAGTGTACCTTGGTCGCGGCGGTTAGTGTACCTTAGGGGGGGGACCCCCCCCCCCCCCCCCCCCCCCCCCCAGGAACTACACTGGTCCCGTTTATTGGCGGAAATTTAAAAAGAAGATACTCGTAATTCGTTTATTCAATTCAATACCGTATTGTCGGACATAGAACCCCCCCATTAATTGACCCCCCCATTAATTGAGCCCCCCCTAAATGGCTCGAAATCAAAAATAGAACCCCGCCATTAATTGACCCCCCCATGAAGAGAACCCCACCCCCCAACCTTCACCGTACCACAGATTAGTGGTATGGTAGGACTGTGTTGTTGTGTCAAACGTTGTTTAAGCTTGCGTACACAACAGAACACAGCTTTTTAAGCATAATCGACGCTGTTAAAGGTAGAAAATACCGAAAACAAGCCATTTTTAAGGGCATTATTAATAATGATTTTTTTCGTCGGGGGGCCAAATGAAAAATATAACCCCCCCAATCAGTGTAGTTCCTGGTCCGGCGCGGCGGTTAGTGTACCTACCCCTTTTTTCCGTGCGGCGGTTAGTGTACCTCCCTGGGGGGGGAAGGGGGGGGGGAAGACCCAAATCCAGGAAAAAGTCACTTTTTGAGGTAGAAAATTTGACCGATTTTTACCCCTTTTTGGAAAAAATTCTCCATAAAAAGGGTATTTTGGCGACTTTTGACATCATTGACCTGAAAATCACCCATTTTCCTAAAAATGGCCATTTTAGGCCTAAAAATGCCGATTTTAGGCAAAAATTGAGGCGGTTAGTGTACCTGGCGCGGCGGTTAGTGTACTAGTGTACCTTTGTCGCGGCGGTTAGTGTACCTTAGGGGGGGGACCCCCCCTCCCCCCCCCAGGAACTACACTGCCCCCAATAATTGACCCCCCCATAAATTGAACCCCCCCAAAATGACCCCAGTGAAAAAATAGACCCCCCGGGTTCTATTTCCGACAATACGGTAGTTACCACCTGTTCATTTGTTGTTTTTTTCATTGCTTCAAGCAAAAGCAAGTGTTTTTGATTGCAAAAATTGCAAGTAAACATCTAGGCACCAGAGGTGGGAATCGGGCCGGGTTACCTCGGCCCGGCCCGACGAGGTCCGGGGGTCGGCCCGGCCCGGCCCGACAGTTCGGGCCGGGAAGTCCGGCCCGGCCCGGCCCGACTTGGAAAAAAGTCGGCGCGGCCCGGCCCGGCCCGATTTTTTCGGCCCGACTTTTTCTGATGATCTTTTGAAGCAATTTTTTGGTGCAAAAATTACTGTTTTTTGGTTTAGAAATACCTGATAATCATGGAAGTCGGTACTCAGAATCGCGAGAAATTTTGGCAAATTTAGCCTAAAAAATCACGATTTTTTGTTGAAATTGGATGATGTCGGGCCTTTTCGGGCCGGCCACCCCGGCCCGGCCCGGCCCGACATTCCGAAAAGTCGGCCCGGCCCGATTCCCACCTCTGCTAGGCACAGCTTCGCCAGATCATCACATCCACATGTAATTTGTGCACGCTTGACGTCGATGTACTCCATCAAACAACATCAAAATCGATCAAAGAACGATGGAGAAACGTCGGAGAGCAGCGAATGGCGGCGGTCGAAGATTTCGTCTGAGTTGTTTTCGACAGAAAAATCTTATCTGGATCATTTGGATTTATTAATTCGAGTGAGTCTCTTCAAACTTCAAGGAAGTTTGCCAGTGAGATTCAACTTTTTGGTCTGCCACAGTGTTGGAGGTACTCTGGAGGGGGGGATACCTACTGTACCGCGCTCGGAGAGGGGGGGGATACCTACTGTACCAGAGCCGATGGCCTGGGGGGGGGGGGTTATGTACCAAGGGGGGGGGTTGGGGGGGGTTAGGTTTTGGGGTGAAAATTTTTAATGTGTTTATTATGTGTGGAATCGTGTGAAAACGTAGTATTTGCGCGCGTCGCGCGCAAATTTCGGGTAATTTGAGGTAAAAACCACTGATTTTGCACTAATTTCGGCCATTTTGGTCAAAAATTGGCACTTTTGGGGCAAAATCGGGGGGATACCTACTGTACCGGGGTGAAAATCGGGGGGGGGGGGGGGGGATACCTACTGTACCATGCCAAACATCGGGGGGTTACCTACTGTACCAGGCGAGGGGGGATACCTACTGTACTGGGGGGGGGGGCTACCCCCCCCCCCAAACCCCCCCACCTCCAACACTGGTCTGCCATACACAGTGTAGTACAGTGTAGTTCCTGGTCCGGAGGGGGAACAGGCGGTACCCCCTTTTTTCGGAGGGGGAACAGACGTACCCACCTGGGGGGGAAGGGGGAGAGGAGGAGGACCCGGAAGGGGGGGGAGGACCCAAATTTGGAGAAAAGTCATTTTTTGAGGTCGAAAATTTGGCTCATTTTTGCCCCTTTTAGGAAAAAAATCTCAATAAAAAGGGTATTTTGGCGATTTTTGACGACATTGACCTAAAAATCACTCATTTTATGCCTAAAAATGCCTATTTTAGGCCAAAATTTGCCTATTTTAGGTAAAAATTGGGGGAGCAGACGTACCCGGAGGGGGAACAGTGGGGCAGGCGTACCATCGAGGGGGAACAGACGTACCCGAGGGGGGGGGACCCCCCTCCCCCCCCAGGAACTACACTGGTGTAGTACTTGGTCAGGGTGTTGACGATAGATAGATTGGGACCAGAAATGTGTTGACGATAGACAGTGTAGTGGCAGGCCCATGTGTGGGAGGGAGGTAAGTATGATGCGGGGTTGGGACCGGAAGCGTGAGAGGTATGATTTTGGTCACCCAAAAAGGCGAAAAAACACCGCTTTTGTGATACAATTTTGGCCAAAAATTGAGGTAAAAATAGTACTTTTTCCAAATTTTCGCCGAAAATCGCCTAAAAATGGGTATTATGGGTGGGTTTGCGATTTTTGGGAAAATAAGGTCGAAAAACACCGATTTTTGCCTTAAAAAGGTATAAAATTGCTTGTGAGAGGTATGATTTGGAGTTGTGAGAGGTAAGTACTCAACCCCCCCCCCAACCCCCCTCGGGTTTTGTGGTAGGTAAGTACTGAGTGCGGGGGGGGGGTAACCCCCCCAACCCCCCCCCCCAGCCACTACTATGACGATAGATAGATGACCCAAGTCCGAAATCTGTGGGGGGGTCGACCCAAACTTGTTGACGATAGATAGATGGTGGGGGGGGGGGGGTCGCCAAAAATCAAGGTATAGTATAGTGTACTAAGCAGCAGTGGTGTAGCTACCCAGGCGGGGCGGCAACCTACTGTACCACCCAAAATGCGGGGCGGCAACCTACCTACTGTACCAGCCGAGCTAGGGGGGGGGGGTCGTACCCCTGGGGGGGGGGGGTCATCTGGAAACCGAAATTTTTTATGTCTAAATACTGAAGAAAATGTGGCCTAAAACACTAATTTCGCGCGCAGCGCGCGATTTTTCGCCTATTTGCAGACAAATATGCTAATTTTATGCAATTTTAAGCCAAAAATGAATGTTTTGGGTAAAAAGTTAGGTGGGGCGGCAACCTACCTACTGTACCAGGGGAGGGGCGGCAACCTACCTACTGTACCAGGCGAGGGGCGGCAACCTACCTACTGTACCTTGGGGGGGGGGCCCCCCCCCCACCCCCCCCCCCCCCAGCCACACCATTGCTAAGCAGGTAATAATGTGTAAATATTAATGAAAATGTACTTAGATGTACTAAATCCGCGCGTAGCGCGCGATTTTTTGCCTATTTGGGACAAAAAATACCGATTTTGAGCCATTTTGAGGCAAAAAGACCCATTTTGGGGTCGAAATGTGTTGACGATAGATAGATTGTTCCCAGAATTTGTTGACGATAGATAGATTTGCCCATAAGTGTTGACGATAGATAGATGAAATCAAAAAGTGTTGACGATAGATACCGTAAAAACCTAAATACAGCCCCCCCCGGAATAGAGCCCCCCCCCCCGCAATACAGCCCCCCCAAAAAGGGGTCAGTGAATTAATAGAGGCCCCCATGGATTTTTTTTAACCAAATTTAGTAGCTTTTTGGCTACTAAATTTTTTGAAAAGCTAGTAAATTTTCAAATTTAATAGCCTAAAAGCTACTAAATTTTGTATTTTTGCCAAAAAAGCTAGTAAATTGGTTTTTCAGCGGCAAAAAAGCTACAAATCGCACAACAGACGTTTATGCGGTGTAAATTAAAGAATGAATGGTTGTTTACAAGAGAATCACGCTGTTATTCTCTTTCTCCTCCCTTCCACCAGGGGATGTGAACAAAAATGCGGGCGTTTACAGAGAAAAATGGTGGAAAATCATCCAATCACACTATCACTTTGGTCTCCTTACATCCTATACAATCGATATCCGAAGCTACAAATTAGCTCTCTTCTTTTTCTTTACACCCCTTCCTCCCGCACCCCTTTCTTTCTTCACATCGTCGCACGTCGACGCCACATCGCCGCTCGACCACGTCTTCGATTTGACCGCATCATCATTCGTCGTCGTGGCACAATCGACCGACGATTTCTTGCGAACGTGGCACTTCTTCGTGCCTTGTTTCTTCGGCCGACGACGTTTCTTCTTTCGTCCCTTGATCACCTTCTTTTTCCCCTCTTTCTTCACTTTCTTTTTCTCTTTCTTTTTCTCTTTCTTTTTCTTTTTCTTTCTTCGTTTCTTCATCTTCTCATTCTCGATTCGCTCCACGGCGTTTTCTGTCGATTCTTCGCTATTGCGGCATTCGGCAGTTGGGCTCGTGGGCTGTTCGGGCACAGAAGGGAAGATATCTTCATGAAAAAACGACTTGATGCGTTCATGAAGATAATCGGGGCATTTCAATTCATTGGGTAGCATCTTTGCAATTGCCCAATACAGAAAATACCATGAGTACGGCTTATGGTATATGACTGGCACTTTGAACGATATCAGATCGACTTGACGCCAGAGTCCGGCGGTCACGCACAGGTGAATCAAAATATCCCGGAGGCTTTTCACATCCGCGGGATTTCCGCCATACGCCTTCACAGTTTCCACTAATTGCAGCACATATTTTGGCGTATATCGAATCAACTTCACTTTGGAAATAGTGTCCTTTGTTCACAGCAAAAGTTTATGCGGTCTAAATTGAAGAATGAATGGTTGTTTACAAGAGAATCACGCTGTTATTCTCTTTCTCTACTAAATTTTTGATTTTACTAGCTTCTTGCTACTAGCCCATTTTGAAAAAATAAACCCTGGAGGCCCCCCCGGAATAGAGCCCCCCAAAATGGGGTCAGTGAATTAATAGAGCCCCCCTTCTATTTAGGTTTTTACGGTTGCTGACTTTGGGGCCCCCCCCCCCCCCCCCCCCCAAGTACGACCCCATACAGTGTTGGAGGTGGGGGGTATGGGGGGGTAAGTGTTGGAGGTGGGGGGGTATGGGGGGTAGCCCCCCCAGTACAGTAGGTATCCCCCCTCGCCTGGTACAGTAGGTATCCCCCCGATGTTTGGCATGGTACAGTAGGTATCCCCCCGATTTTCACCCCGGTACAGTAGGTATCCCCCCCCCAACCACCCCCCAAACCCCCCCCTAGGTACATAACCCCCCCCCCCAGGCCATCGGCTTTGGTACAGTAGGTATCCCTCCTCTCCGAGCGCGGTACAGTAGGTATCCCCCCCTCCAGAGTACCTCCAACACTGCTGCCATAAACGCTGCCCAAAATTTTTCTGCCCTGCTTTAACCAGTGTTGTTCCTGGTCCGTGTAGGGGGAACCAATGGTGTTGCAGAGGAGGGGTTGGGCGGCGGGGCTCCCCTCTTGGTTGTACAGTAGGGGCATTGCCACCTCTGTTCTTAGCGACACCACTGGGGAACAGGCGGTGCCCCCACTTTTTTCGGAGGGGGAACAGACGTACCCACCACCTGGGGGCAGTGTTGGAGGTGGGGGGGGGGTTTGGGGGGTAGCCCCCCAGTACAGTAGGTATCCCCCCTCGCCTGGTACAGTAGGTATCCCTATACTTGCGTGTTTTTCCGCAAAATATATTTTTGGATAAAAAACCGTTTTTTCCGAAAAAAAACGTTTTTTTCCAAATATTTTTCCAGTACTTAAGGATACCCGGTCCAAAAACACCTATTTTGGAGAAAATTTTGTCTGGAAATGGCCTGAAACAGGCTAAAAATGCACCTGGAGATTAAAAAGTGCTCATTTTGAACTGTTTAGCACCAATTTACATTGGTTTTGACAACATCCTTTCGCAACCTTTGAAAATATTTCGGAAATTTTTGGAAAAAACGGTTTTTTTCCAAAAGTTGGCACTTGGAAAAATTTCCGGAAAAATAAAAACGTATTTTTCCGGGCCTCGGAAAAAAACGGTTTTTTCGGTTTTTTTCCGAAAAAAAACGGTTTTTTTCCGGCCCGCAAGTATAGGTATCTCCCCGATGCCCGATGTTGGTTGGCATGGTACAGTAGGTATCCCCCCGATTTTCACCCCGGTACAGTAGGTATCCCCCGATTTTGCCTCAAAAGTGCCAATTTTTGACCAAAATGGCCAAAATTAGTGTAAAATCAGTGGTTTTTGCCTCAAATTACCCAAAATTCGCGCGCTACGCGCGCAAATACTACTTTTCACACGATTCCACACATAATAAACACATTAAAAATTTTCACCCCAAAACCTAACCCCCCCCCAAACCCCCTAGGTACATAACCCCCCAGGCCATCGGCTCTGGTACAGTAGGTATCCCCCCTCTCCGAGCGCGGTACAGTAGGTATCCCCCCTCCAGAGTACCTCCAACACTGCCTGGGAGGAAGGGGGGAAGACCCATATTTGGAGAAAAGTCATTTTTGAGGCCGAAAAATTGACCCATTTTTGCCTGTTTTTGGAAAAACTCTCAACAAAAGGGGTATTTTGGCGATTTTTTAACAACCTTGACCTAAAAATCACTCCTTTTGTGCCAAAAATGCCTATTTTAGGCCTAAATTTGCCGCCACAGCATCAGTGTAGTTCCTGGGGGGAGGGGGGTCCCCCCTCGGGTACGCTATCTCCCCCTCGGGTGGTACACTATCCCCCTATCTCCCCCTCCGGGTATTGTTGCCTAAAATGGCCATTTTTAGGCCTAAAATGGACATTTTTAGGCCTAAAATGGGCATTTTTAGGCCTAAAATGTGTGATTTTCTGGTCAGTGTTCTCAAAAGTTGCCAAAATACCCTTTTTATGAAGAATTTTTTCCAAAAAGGGGCAAAAATAGGTCAAATTTTCTACCTCAAAAAGTGACTTTTTCCCAAATTTGGGTCTTCCCCCCCCCTTCCCCCCTCGGGGGTATACTATCTCCCCCTCCGAAAAAAACGGAGGGTCCGCTATCTCCCCCTCCGGACCAGGAACTACACTGCACAGCATTGTAGTGGCTGGGGGATGGGGGCCCTGATTCACCCCCCTGTATCTATCTCGAGTCGACTCCAAAGGGTATCTCGAGTAAGTACATTGCTTTTCAAAGCCAAAAATACGTGTTTTTCGACCTCGGAACCCCTGAAAATCGTAGGTTTTTTTCGCCTTTTGACCGACCATACGGGCAGTGGTTTAGCTACCCAGGCGGGGCGGCAACCTACTGTACCACCGAAAATGCGGGGCGGTAACCTACCTACTGTACCGGCCGAGCTAGGGGAGGGACAAAATTTTTTTAGGTCGAGATATAGGTGAAAATGTAATGTACTCTAAAACGCTAATTTCGCGCGTAGCACGCGATTTTTCGCCTATTAGGAGTGAAAAATACCGATTTCATACCATTCTGAGCCAAAAATCGCAACTTAGTGTATCAGCCGCCGGGCAGCGACCTACCTACGTGTTTTTCGACCTCGGAACCCCTGAAAATCGTAGGTTTTTTTCGCCTTTTGACCGACCATACGGGCAGTGGTTTAGCTACCCAGGCGGGGCGGCAACCCACTGTACCACCGAAAATGCGGGGCGGTAACCTACCTACTGTACCGGCCGAGCTAGGGGAGGGACAAAATTTTTTTAGGTCGAGATATAGGTGAAAATGTAATGTACTCTAAAACGCTAATTTCGCGCGTAGCACGCGATTTTTCGCCTATTAGGAGTGAAAAATACCGATTTCATACCATTCTGAGCCAAAAATCGCAACTTAGTGTATCAGCCGCCGGGCAGCGACCTACCTACTGTACCAGGATGGAGCGTCAACCTACCTACCTACTGTACCTAGGGGGAACCACCCCCACCCCCCCCCCCCCCGCTACACCATTGCATACGGGTATGATAGCCTCTGGGCGGGTTACTCGAGATACCCCACCCGAGGCTACAACAAGATACTCCTATTGTCCGTCAAAAGGCGAAAAAAGACCGTTCTTTGCATGCTATTTTACTGCAAAACTGGGTACTTTTTTGAGATTTTGGCCTAAAATGACCATTTTTGTGTGTTTAGCGCGCGATTTTTGGGGTTCCCAGGTCGAAAAACACCCATTTTTGCCTTTGAAAAACAAATCTTGTGGCTCATTCAAAATTTTTTTGTGGCCCAGTCCCAATGAGCTACCATTGATGGTAAAAAAACCCTGCTCCGCGCTCCGGTACTGGCAACACTGCTTTGGAATTCCTTAGGTACTGGTAGTTTGTTTGAAAAAAACACGGGTTTTTTTCTCGTTATTTCACAAATATAAATTACTGGCCCACTCACTCACTGTACAGTGCACACCATGGGCAAAACCCGGAAGCTTGCAGCTTTTCGTCGATCCGCTGTCGCGCGATGCGAATCTGTTATCGAAAGTCGATCATCGAATCGTCTTCGGTGACATTCGCGCCATTCGACTCACCAACCAAGTGCTCTACGATCATTTGTGTTCGAGCGATATCGCCGTCGCGTTCGCCACCCTCATGCCTTATCTCAAGCTCTACGCTGCTTACGCCAGAAACTTTCCCGCGTCGCAGGGCAAATTGATGGTGAGTTAAGTGCGGTGCGAAATTTGTTCGGAACATATTCTTATTATTTTTTGAGAAAAAAATCCGCAAATTTCTTTCGCAGCAACTAATGAACGATGACAAGAAAGTGGCGAATCTGGTCAAAAGACAAGAATCGCTGCCCGAATCGCAGGGATTGAAACTTCCGGCCTTGTTGATCATGCCGATACAGCGCATTCCGAGGTTCGGGCTCTGTTGTATGGTTGTCTCTTTGCGTTGTGGGGGAGACGCACTTGTGTGAACAAGGGAAAAGGATATCAGTTCATAAAGTAGATCGTTCTTTTAGATATCGTTTGTTGCTCACTGATCTGATGAAATATTCCACAAGAGACGATGAGAAAGACCAATTGTCAGGTACGCAGTTAATAGTTTTTCCTATTCCTTGCTCTCATTTTTTTTCAAAAATGTCCCCTGGAGACCCGGCCTCCAAATGGCGATTTCGGAACCGATTTTCGCATTTTGATGGCAAAAAATGTGATTCTTCGCGCGCCGCGCAAATTTTTGCTTTCCGCGCAAAGAAACGGTTAAATCGTTAAACGTTCATGCTATGAATAATTTTCTGTACGATTTAACCGTTTCATGCCATGCCTACACATCATGCTGTTCTGTGTAACGGCTGGGGTGCTATCACCTATACTTGCGGGCCGGAAAAAAAACCGTTTTTTTTCGGAAAAAACCGAAAAAAACCGTTTTTTTTTCGAGGCCCGGAAAAATACGTTTTTATTTTTCCGGAAATTTTTCCAAGTGGCAACTTTTGGAAAAAAACCGTTTTTTTTTCCAAAAATTTCCGAAATATTTTCAAAGGTTGCGAAAGGATGTTGTCAAAACCAATGTAAATCGGTGCTAAACAGTTCAAAATGAGCACTTTTTAATCTCCAGGTGCATTTTTGGCCTGTTTCAGGCCATTTCCAGACAAAATTTTCTCCAAAATAGGCGTTTTTGGACCATGGGTATCCTTAAGTACTGGAAAAATATTTGGAAAAAAAACGGTTTTTTTTCGGAAAAAAACGGTTTTTTTTTTCAAAAATATATTTTGCGGAAAAATACGCAAGTATACTATCACCCCACGTGTTTTTCCAAAAGTTACAACTTAAATTTCCCGAAAAATAAAAACGTTTTCCCGGCCCCCCTGCAGCATCATATTTATGCGTTTTAGTGGCAAATGGGTGTTTTTCGACCTCAAACACCTAAAAAAACTTGCGCTCCGCACTAAAACATGCCTATAATGGTCATTTTAGGCTAAATTTGCGCCAAAATGTTAAAGAGTATAGACCTATTTATGCAGTAAGATTGCGGAGTACCCTACACCAGAGTTAGTCCCCCCGCGAAAAAACCCTGCTTCCTTTCATAAACATTGCTGCGCATCGGTCCAAACTAATATGCTTTCAAAAAATGCAGAAATTCTGTCGCGTCTGAACGAAGTAGCGGAGCACGTCAACGAATGTGTGCGCGATTACGAAAACACGCTGACAATTTTGAACATACAAAAACAACTGGATGATTGTGCGCCGAACCTGCTGGTGCCCGGTCGGCGACTGTTGAAGGAAGGCGTGCTCAAAAAGGTGAGTGGCGGTTGAAATAGGAGAAAGCAAGACAAGCAACATCAAATTCTGACAATTCTCAAAAATTTTGTGGCTGCGCGGCTGTTGCTGCCTGATTTCGAGGCGAAGTAATTGTTCGATGCCAGTCTAAGCGTTTTTGTGTTGTTTTTTACCCAGGAAAACAAGTGGATAAGGACAAGAATATAGGCCAAACGTACACACAGCGACCCCAATGCCTTCCTTCAGTTCTCCCGCCGCGAAAGCAATCGTGCACAAACGCGCCATTTCTGGTTGTTCACCGACGTGATCCTGTACGCCAAACCATCGTCCAAATTAATGTCCACGCGCTTGCCAACAGCCAATGCGCCAGCCAAACTACAATGCTGCTGCGTGCTGCCCTTGAGACATTGTTTGGTGGAACGGGCGTTGGGCACTAATGTGTTCATGGTTAGTGGTTTTTAAAGCGTCTGGAAAAACATTCGTCCGTTGCCGTTATTATGCCCCTGGAAAAATGGGTTTTTAAGATCGTTTTTTCTTTCGCAACTGCACAGTTGTCTGACCGATCTCCTCTAGTCTCGCCAAACAGGTCATCAGCCGTTTGGTGAGTGCATCAGTGCCCCAGGAAGTTGTATGCCACCGAAGGTTTCATGATCCACAATTTCGAATAACTTTTCCAAAATGCTGTATGTACCTCACAATTCAGCTCTCCTGCCGGCAAGAACGTCTCACGCTGACAGCCGAGTCGTATGCGGATGTTTGTGATTGGATACAAGCAATCACGAATGCCGTCCGGTTAGCTTGGTGTTGCCTGTGATCGCATATTCTAAACCAAAAAAATATTTTCGGTTAATGTTTGAGCGAAAGTCAACAATCACGTGAAACGTTGCGCAAGGAAAGCAGCAAACGACAGGTGATGCGACGGACAGTGCTGCAGCGGCTGCGAAAGTGCAATACAATGTCCAGACAACGAACTGATATTGGACCAGTTCGTGAGAAAAAGGTATGGTGTTTTTTGGATGTTCTTTTGTTTTGAAGGACGCTTGGCATTATAAACTAAGCGGTAAAAAATAACTGTTGGCCAAAAATTTGCGGCAGGCACAACATTTTTAATCGTTTTGTATGGTCGGAGCTTAAACGGACAGATGTTGTTTTCTAATTACGGAACCAAGTCCTTTTATTTTCAGAGGGTTAACAAATCCAAACGACATACCGAAACAACGCAAGCACGTGCCGCAGCAATATACCAGTCAATAACCAGCAATCTACGTGTGCCTTTGAAACGACACAGACTGAAACAAACTGATGATGATGGTGGATTTGGAGATCGAAGTCGTATTGGTAACCCGATTGTTGTACAGGTTGTTCCGGTTCAAACACTATGTGTCGAAAATCCTTGTTTACTTGGTCTTGTTGTGTGTCCGGCGCGTTTCAAATATTTTGTAACATGTAATACATACATGTAACAAAATTTCCGGTCGTTCCTACAGTGTGGCTTTCAGAAGCGTTTCCCATCCCAACCAAAAATTGCCAGAGATTTTGTTTCGCCCGCACGTCAATCATTAACTGAACACCACGACTTTCCAATTTGCTCTAAGCTTGCGTAGCTCCTCGAGTGCCGTCAATGCAATGCCCCCCCGGCAAACAAAACTGCCATTTGTCACAAACAAACAAATTCCAGCCCGAAATGCTTGGTACGGATTTCCGTTCGACGACGTACAACGACGGTACACCAGAGCCGGACTTCAGTCCATTCGAGCTGGTCGATGACAACAACCAGCCAATCAAACGACGTCGCAGTTATGCGTCGGCCGTCACCGTTGGCAGACTGCCAAGTCACAGGGACACAGAAATTCACCAACCAATGGCTGTGGGGCGATTGGGAGTGGTCACCGGAAGTGGACATCATGACAGATTGTCGACTGTGTCGGAGGAGAGCTATTCGGTGGGTGTGATTTTGCTGCGTTTTTGGGTATTTCCAATTTCAGGTTTGTTGTCTCTATTTTTGGTTTTGTCAGCAGCCTCACACGTCTGGCAAGATAACATAAAAAATTTACTGGCCACGCTGTTGTAGGCGATGCTGGCTCGCTTCGCGCGCGACAAGTTAACATAAATGTTCAGAAAAGAATGATCAAGATAATGTCGCCTTTCCAGAACGACAGTGCCTTGTCCCCAATCCAGTCCCCGTATCGTTGTTCAACGCGCGCGTCTCACAACAACTGGAATATGGCCAGGTTGGTGTTGCGCAAAGATGTGTAAAACATTGATCGTTTTACGCTTGCGGAATTCAGTGTGTTTGTTATGCGTATAGGCATACCACGCTAAATCGAGTGTAAACATCTTGCATACTGTCAAGTCACAGAAGTGTTGTATATAATGAACTGTGTAGAGCCAGTGACAAATTGTTTTTGTTTGCGTGGTCTGCATTTTACTTGGAAATACCGTACCGTGAAATTTTTATGCGCATGCATTTTTCACGTGAACACGCATGTTATCGTGAATCTAATTCTGGAACATATCAAGTTGAGAAAGAAGTCCCAGAAGCAAAAACCTATTTTCTGGTATTCAAACAACCATTAATTTTTTAACTTTTTTTCAGTCGTCCGCTATCGCCACAGCACGAAGAGCAACAAGATACGGCCAATAACAACTCCCTGTCTGCACCGTGGTGGTCTCAGTACGAAACCGGTTGCGGTACAAACAAAACGGGCATGAGAAGTAATCGAAACAGCGCGAATTCCGGTGTTTTATCGCACTTTTCGCGTCTATTTCACGATAGTAAATGTCAGCTGATGTAGTTTGATATTTCTGCGCACATTTTATTGCAATGATGCTTGTTCACAACTGTTTGCAATGCAAAATCATATGTTGAAAAGTTCAAAGAATGGTTTTTTATGTTTTCGGTTTCTTCGCTTGAATGATATTGTGTCAAAACAATCATGTTTACTGTGGCTTTATATTGCTATAACGAAAGTGTTGTGTGTACGTGGATCTCAATTTTGCACATTTTTTGAAGGATCAAACGTTTTCCACGAGTGCTAGAGTTAGTGTGATAATGCTTTTGTCAATTTACTTTTATATTGTATTCATAATGCAGCTATTATGACTGATATTCACCAACAATGAATTGTAATGTACAGAGAAATCAATGGGAAAATCTTCTGCTGAAGTTCTGACGCCTAATAAGTGGTGGCACAAAACAAAGGACAACACAATAACACTGAATTGTAGCAAGAAATAATTTGGGTGACAGAGATACATGCGAAGTGCAAAAGTGTCACAGTCAAATTTTGGGTAACATTCAAAGCGTGAAGCAAGACTGCTCGGTTATTTTGTTAAATTGCAGTCGTAAGCGAGCAGTTATGCTTCAGAACATCTTCATGAGTTAACGGTGGCATACATGGTCTTCCACTAAGCAACATCATCGAACGGATTGTTTTTTTATGTTGGTGGGCGATTAAATGATTAGTCATAACAGCTATCTAGTGCTGCGAAAAGAGCTGTTTACCGTAAAAGTGGTTGAATAAATTAGTGGGGTTTCAGAGCACACAAGAAAATCATAATTCAACAAATGATGGACAAGTACGTTTTAGCGCAACAACAAACACAGTAACCAAACACCACCAACTACAAAGTGACCGCCTGTCCACTCCTGGCCTGCTGCACCTGCAGTATGAGCTTCTTGAGATAGCTGATCTCGTACTCAGCGTCCTCAACCTGCGACCGAAGTTTGCTGTTTCGCTCGCTCTCCAACTCCAGCTGATCGCACAGCTCCTGGTGGAGGGAGCGTTTCTTGACACGATACCTGGATGCAGCCTGACGATTCTGTAGACGTTTGCGTTCACGACGCTCCTTGGGCAGACGCTCGGTCTTGCCCTTGACACGGCGCGGTGCAGAACGACTGGACTCCTCGACAGGCTGGAATTAATTTCAGTTATATAGAGGCCAGGGGCTGGTATTGCTTAATATCCAACTTTGTGGTCGGATCGGATCTGCGGTCTGATACAGTATATCGGAAATTTAAATCGGTCTCAACTAGTAGCACCAGCAAAACATGTTTTGTCGTTACTACAGCCACAGTCAGACTTCGCTATAGACAAGTTCGTTCTACGACTACACTAATGCAAAACGGTTAAATGAGCAAGCCAGATCAGATCGCCAGTTTGATATTTACCGTAAACACTCGCACACTGAAAGCAGAGCTGTACATATGTTTTATTTTGATAAAATTCTGCACATGGATCATCCACTGAACCCACCGTGACCACGTGCACCTTTTGCTGTCCCTTCTTCCTCCTGGCATGCACCTGCTGTTGTTGTTGTTGTTCCCAGTGCATGTCCATGTCCGGTTGCCATGTCGGGTCATTCAATTCGTCCGGGTCCACCGACGACGCCTGCTCACTGCCGCTGCTGCTGTGCTCGTACAACCAGCTGACACAATCAGCCTGGCTTACCGCACTGTCGCTGCACTCGCTCGTCTGCAAATACGCGCTTTGAGTTTTGGATAGCTTTATGTCATTTTTTGTCACCACAATAATTGTAGTCTGTCGTTGAGACCGAACCTGGCTGGCAGCTATAATTAGTTCGGTAAAATGTCGTAACTATTCGAGCACAAATTCAAACGATCTGCTCCACCAACCGATCGACTGCGTGATGTTTCAAAAGCGGCGGCGGTCGAGCGAATGTCCCGCAGAATGTCGAGCTGCGTCGGTCCAGCGTACTGCTGCTGTTGTTTCTCCTGCGTTGCCACATCCTCCGACAGAACTTCGGTGCAAATGCTGAGAATGTCGGTCGACTGCTCCAACCAGGTTGTGCCTGAAATTTCAAGGTGACTGGGTTTTTTTGGGGTATTATTTTGGGTGCATTCGTGCAGACTGATGATGGCCTGGTGCACCGTCCGTCCGTCGGAACGGAGATCGAAACGGGCAACCAAAGATATGGTAACTTCAGTGATGTTTCACAGGACACAGGAGATATAAAATACATGAACATACCATCATTGGTTACATCCAGTTGCTGCAGATGCGCGGTTGCTGCATTGTGTTGCTCGAAGACGAATTGTTGTTTGTCGAAAGTCGGTGTTGTTGCCGCAAGTGGTTGTAGTTGTTGAAAATCGGTTGTTGTTTGGTTGATGGATAATGTTGGGTTCTTGCTGTTGCTCTCATTATAGAATGATGATGCTGCTGCTGCTGTCGAAGACCATGACTGATCACCGTTGGGCTCAACAAACTCGACACTCGTATTGCTGAAACATTGGATGTACGATCAATAACGAGGTTTTATTTTTCAGAACTTTGTGCATATGTTAGTGTCACGCACACAAACAAGTGAGTGCCACAAAGTAGGCAAAGAGTTCTTTGAGCTGAAGAGCCGCGACCCGACGTGCAAAAGCGGTTCTATCGGCGGTCGGTGCTTTGTATGCGCCGTACTAATATTCAGAATCGAACAGTGTGAGCAAACTCACTGGACAGCATCGGAAATGGCGCTGGAGATCATCAGCTCCTGGCTGCCAAACAGAAGACCAGACTCGTCCGGGCCCAGGTCCCAGTCTGCGTCCTCCCAGCTCGGAACCAGCGGCTCCGACTTCAAAACGCTGTATTCTACCGTCATCTTGTTGTGCTTGTATCGATATTGTGGTTGTGGCCGGCGCTGCCGGAATGTACGTGGGGAGAGAAGCCATCACTGAAAATTATGATTTGTTACTGGAAGCTGAGAAACTGTAAATTTGTTGATTGATACAACACAATAACTGGGATTTGGTCGAACTCACCCCAAAGTATTCGCTTTGATTTTTCTTGACACTTGACACAAATTTTGGTGAACGACAAAACTTTGGACGGACAATTGAAGAAGTCAGCAGCAGAGAGAATTTGACCACCTAATGCTGTAGTTTTCACTCAAGAATTTTAACGGCACAAATTACAGCATTATTTTAGAAACCAAACCGGTTATTGAGTGTGAGAATAAAAACCAATGAAGAAGACTCACTTTTGACTGTGCCGAAACGCGGGGTAGCCCTCGCGCGTGTTTCACTTGCCGGTTAGTGCAGTGTGCCGAAAAAACGCCACGCCGTGGACGTTAGAACATCATGTTTGCTCGCTTTTTGATTTGGATTTGAGCTTGAGCGATGATAGCATTTGATGATAATTTTGTCTGCAAAAAACACTGCGGCTGAGTGTTGAAATGAACAAAACTTGGACAAAATGCACGGCACGAATACAGGACCACGTGAGGCACGCCTACCCAAGTGACGCCAACACGCTGCTCGCTGATTGGTTGCAGGTTGGGGCGCGATCGATACTCACTATGCGATGTGTGTGCTATTGCATCAGACATTGGATTTCCACATAAATTTTTGCGCTGTCTACATTCATTCTCCTTGCTGGTGAAAACTGTCTGCTGTGCTCTCCCCTGCGTGCTTAGTAACCCAGGTCGGGCAGTCTGTCTGAGTTTGTTTGTGGGTGCATAGCTAACGGGTTATGACGGCAAGCCGCGCTGAAACAAGACGAGCGCGATTTCAAAATCTGTCAACATTGGCCCGTTGGGTCGTTTTACGTTACTCATTGACGTCATGTGGGTATTTTAGTTCACTTCGTTCTTCCTGTTTGCGTCACCACCCAGCCCTTATCGCCGCAAATTGTCAGAGAAATAGTTTGTGCTGTGATTGTCTGTATGAGCATGAGGTCAAAAATAGAAAGCAAGTTTGTCGTGGCCCGTATCCTGCTGCCGTTTCAGTTGTTGATGTGGTGTGCAGGTGCAGTATTTTTTGCAGGGAAAACGGTGACACCAATAGCCGATCCAGTGCAAGTAAAATAATGAAAGAAAAGGATGACTGTGACGCGAACAAGCGGAACACAACAGACAACACAAGTTGAGATGGGCTTTGGTCACCAGCTTTCGACTGTTTTTCGGCGACAGCTTTGGTATTTTAACACTTACTGTATTTTTGACGCGTGTTGTCCAATGCCGAGGGAAGGATCGATAGCAGATAAAGGCAGTCTACGGGAGGTTGTCACTCAGCCCCCGAATACCGTAACCCACCGCAAGTGAGATCGTTGCGAGACCCATGCTGATCGCTGCTTATCGACACGTGTATTAACGGCAGCAAGCTGGAAATTGTCATCGTGCGCGTCGATCCCCAAAACTTCGAAATGTTGGTTGGTGTTGGCGCTAACACGCAAAACATAGATAAAAAACAAAATGGTCTCGACGCGATCGATCCTTGCAGATCAAAATTACGGTGGGTTACGGTCATAGTAGTGGCTGGGGGGGGTTGGGGGGGTTACCCCCCCTCTCAGTACTTACCTACCACAAAACCCGAGGGGGGTTGGGGGGGTTGCGTACTTACCTCTCACAACTCCAAATCATACCTCTCACAAGCAATTTTATACCTTTTTAAGGCAAAAATCGGTGTTTTTCGACCTTATTTTCCCAAAAATCGCGTTAAGCCCACCCATAATACCTATTTTTAGGCGATTTTCGGCGAAAATTTTGAAAAGGTACTATTTTTACCTCAATTTTTGGCCAAAATTGTATCACAAAAACGGTGTTTTTTTCGCCTTTTTGGGTGACCAAAATCATACCTCTCACGCTTCCGGTCCCAACCCCGCATCATACTTACCTCCCACACATGGGCCTGCCACTACACTGCACAATAGACAATACAAGTGAGAAGGGCTTTGGTCACCAGTTTTCGACTGTTTTTCGGAGCAGCAACTTTGGTATTTTAACACTTACTGCATTTTTGACGCGTGTTGTCCAATGCCGAGGGTCAAAACCAATACCACGATATTGGTCGCAAAAACCACCAACCAAACAACCCAAACACCAAAACCAACAAAACAACCAACAACCAACAACAAACCAACAAACCAATGACTATATAAGAATTGGTCAATTTTTTTTCCTGAATCGTGAAGAGTGGAAGTGACGGGGCAATGACGTTGCGTTGCGTGTTCGCAGACAAAGTATGTAGTAAAGAGAATGTTTCAGACCTGCGGCAACGTGGTTGATCTGCTGGATTATTTTTAGCTGAAAATGTTTTGTCAAAAATACAAGTAGCATAGTGGTTAAGGTTGGACCCCGCATCAAGACCTCCCCAGGGGCATGCCACTACACTGGTTATGGTCATTCGGGGGCAGTGCGACCCCAATAGACTGCCTTTAGCAGTTTTTCAACCGAATCCACTTTCAAAACAATTCCAAAAAATTCTCTTTCTTTTCAACTCGTGCCTAACGCAGTTGAACGTATCCAATATGCATGCTGAATTGAACATCCAATGTGGGTTAACTTGAAAACCAACATAACTATGCCACAATATAAAGCTTTGTTCGTTGCAATGCACGTCGAATTCTATGACAAAATAAATCACCAAACAGTCCGTCAACTCATGAAATGTCATCCTTGTCAAACCCCATCGGACAGCTGAGCGATTTGACCATCAACGAGTTGATATAGCCGCCATCGGCACTACGTTCGGTGCAGACATGCAGCAGCTGGACGGCACCGTCCCGAAGAGTTGTCAGTCGAAAATACTCGGCCTCCTGCGTCAACAAGGCGAGACGGTCGGGGTCCTTGGGCAGACAAGCCTCCCACAGCTGGCCGGCGTTGCGCAGTCGCAGATAATTGAGAATGACGCGAAAACTGTCACCGTCTCGATCGATGAAGAAGGCTCCGTTTCGATCGGCAGGCAGTGGAGGATTGTTGAGTTTGGCCGGGTCGAACCACTGATAGATCAGACTCGACTTTTCGGCCAAAAGTGTGTCGAGGCCGGTCGCGAACTGCGTGCCGCCGACGTTCAGACGAATGATGTCGTTGGATGACATTTTGAGATCTGAAAAAATAATACAATGAGAACAATTCTTTCACGTTGGTCGAAATCAGAACTCTCAGCATATCACAAAATGTTCTCAAAAAACCATACGATCATACACAGACACCACTGATCTGATAATGTCACGAAGTTTAAGATACCTCATGGATTTCATACTATACGGACATACAGGGAATACGTCACTAGAGCAAGGCACCAAAATCATAAATTTTATTCGCGCAGCTCGCATCTGTGTGGCACGCACATGGGCAGCAAGACCGGCTCTGTTCGTGACCAAAACTTTGACGGGGTTGGTGCTCAATAAATTATTATTGTTCCTCTGGCACATGCACTGGTTTGGGCACATAACACGCGCTGGCCTTTAAATTTATTCAACCACTGGTCTCAACCTCAAGGCCCATTGTCATAACTTTCAATGGTTTATTGTCAGACATGGGCACCCAGGTACCTGGTGCTGAGCTCAGCACTGCAACTCATTGAGACCAAAGAGTGGGTATAAAATGTCGAGAAAGAAAATGTTAAGGTCGGTTCACCCAAAGAACGCACCCCGTCAACCCGGCATTTGCATCATGCATTTTATAGAACCTTCGCGGTTAGCCGTCAAACAGCTGTTTTCTGGCTTAGGTACCATTTTACTGAGTGGTTAAAAAGAAACAGAATAATAGACCGTTAGTTAGCCATGGACCTTTCGAAAAACTGGATAGTGGGTTTGGATCTGACATGGCGAAAAACATGGCCATTACAAATTCATGAAAAAACGCGGTCGACAATTGATACCATCTGGTGGTGAGAAAAGAACGCTAAATTTTAAGAAAGGGCATGACAGCTGACAGGCAAAATATCGCACAAGCGTATTTGGACAAGAACACATCTAAACCTTATGGCATTATTGGGTTGTTGAGGTGAGGATGGGAAGTTTTAGTGTTAAAAGTTGGGTTAATGGCAAGTTCTAATTTTAACGGTGCGCAAAGTGAGTGTACGCTTGAGTTGTGTCATTTTGACATAAAAGTATTGGGCAGACCTCATTCCACAGGCAAACAAACGCATGAGGGGCGGGAGTTGCGGCATGCAAACCACGGGTACTCTTCTCAATGGGTATTTCGTAATTTCCAGACTCAGCAATACTGGAATGCAGCAGCTGCTGTACACGGTAGTCCTCATAGTCGTTCTATTTGTGTACATAAAATGACAATGGCCTTTCGAAGAGTGCACTCACTGTCTGACGCACGACAAACCACACACACACACACAATGCTTGGGTTTGGAACAACGCAAAATAAAGCAAACGCCGCACATAAATGCTGGATGGATAGCTGTGATTCATCGTAAAAGTTCTTTAGTTCCAGTCCTCCAGTTGCCTAAGTTATTGGGACTCAATGCTGCACGAAGCTGAGATTGGTGCATGTTTCAGCCACAACAAAACTTTAAAGGACCTCTGGTGCAGTACCAACACATCCTGAAAACCGGAAAGTGCACGATTTCTTCCAAAAAATGATCTTCAAAATTCTGTTTTACGGGTATAAAAGAGGCTCACACCAAAATATTTTTCGATTCTTTCGTAACCAGCTGCAACGCCAAATTCCACGGGGAAATAATCGCAAAGTGCTGTATGCATCCATGTGTGACTCTCGAAAAGCATCAAAGTTGATAAACTGAGAAACCACTTGCGGCCTCTTACGACTCGTACGGTTTCACGACTGCTACCTACACAAGCAAAAAAATATTCATTTGTCAAAGCACTGCGTGGTAACCAATCACGAAAATAGCATCTCCGACCGACCAAGAAGGTCCACAACAATACCAATACCAAACTATGCAGAGTTCATGTTTTTTCCTATTCATTTCAGTCAGACTGGTATCGGGATTGAAGATCAGATCGGTTTCGATCTGTCTCGCTTTGCTTCAAAATTATAATCTACATCATGCAGTCTTAGGTTGGTGCGTTACCAATATGACAAGCGAACACATTTTGCAAGACCATCCAGGACCAAACGGACTAAATTTGAAACATACCAAAAAGCACGATAGACTTCCATGATGGAATAATAGTGCCCATAAAAAACGCGCAGCTTGTAACAAATACGAAATGATAGTACAAAACCACAAAAAAACACCAACGGTCGCGTCGCTGCTCGAGCATGTACCATATTTCAATTCGTCACACATGTGAGTAAATTGTGAATATCTGTGCCATGCGCAAAACCATACAGGGTTTAGTACAGTGCGAAAAAACCTAATATCGGTATCAGTCACTACTGCGGCACCAGAAAAATAGCGCAGCGCCACTTATACGTTTGGCACCAATATTCACACGACCACCATGCCTCTCGCTGTGCTGGTGTGTTTTTCCGTGTTTTTTCTTAGCAAAATAACGTGTCCGTCAGCTGGTGTCTGTGTGTGCCCGTGGTGTTTGGTTTTGCTCTTCGACAAACAAACATTAGAGCTGCACAACTAACCACGGTTTATGTCCGGGTGTCCATATGCAGCATTCGGGTTGGATCGATTTTCCGTCTTTAGGAAGCTTAGCAGCCCTGCGGTCTGAATTCACTTTTTTCAACCAACAATGTACGGAGTGCACCAATGTTGGTCTGTTTCGCCCTGTTTTCGCATGCAGACCGAGGCGCCAGGGCTCGTCAATGCGAACGCCTCTGGCAAATTTGCCTCCAAAAAGCCCCACCAGCAGATCTGAACTATTAGGTACATTTTTTTGCAGGAGCGGGCCAACGGCAGCCAAAACCTTCGTCTACAAGCAACAGCAAGCAGACAGCCCCAGATCGGTTAATCAGGGACAGGTTAGGTACGCCCAACCGAGGAGCGCGAAAGTCGGCCCGCCCGCTGTCGCACAAAATTCGGGCCCAGGCGCCACTTCGCTCCGTGTGATTTCATGGCCAACCCCCTATCGCCTAAATTCAAGAAACCACACACCCCACCCCCATTCGTCGGAAAATTGGTTACTTTTTAGGCCTGGGGGAATCGAGCACCCCGAGGGGCCTGGGAATTGGTGAACCTCCGAGAATGTTCCATTTTTTTACCCCCAAAGCTGGGTTATTTTCACGAATTACATAGCACCCAAAAATTTTCGACACCCCAAATTTTTGACCGAGGTCATCTATCTATGGTTGGTTTATTGCTCTCAGTGACGCATAAAACCATGCACGTAAATTAGTGATAGAAGCACAGTTACAAGACCGGGTGGGACAATTACGGAAATGAAAATAGTTACAACACTGGTTATAACAAAACCACAGCAAATAAAAGCTACAAAAAGCGCCAAGGAGAGAGAAAGATCACGGACATCAGGACAGATCACAGGACATGTTAACAGAACTGAAAATTATGCATTAATCCTCGTCCTCGTCAAACGACAAATGTCGGGCTCAGAGGGCATATTGGGATCAGTCCATATTGTCAACAGTCCAGAACAGATGGTGGGTTGGTGATTGTCCGTCACTTCCGTGTACCACCATTTAGCGACGTGGCTGGCGTCCCCAGGCTGACGTGAATGCGTATCGAACGAGACATCGCCATATCCATCCCGTTGACCGCATCCGGACGCGGTCATCTATCTATCGTCAACAAAGTCTGGGTCCCAATCCATCTATCGTCAACACCTTGGCCAAGAACTACACTGAATGGGGTGCCCTCTCAGGTACCCTAATCTCCCCGGGCACACTAAAAAAATATATACCTCTGAAGATCCAGGCAAATAAGAAGGAAAGTGACAGTGTAGTTGCTGATCAGGCACTATACACGTCTTCGCGTCTTCTCACCATGCTGAAATCTTACAAGCTCCCCTACGTCACAGTTCTCTTGAACTATGAACTGCGTTCACGCGGAGTGTGAATAAGCACAGGTCATAGGTTAGGGTTACAGCGTGAGTCATAATAGTAAAGGTTTCAAAAACAAGCGGAAGGAGTGTTTTTTATGTGAACTGTCTGTATAATGTTCAGCATTCTTTGGTTTGTCAACAGGTCGATGTACAGTACGTAGCAACTAAATACCGAGTTTTGGCATCCATCCGAAACTTTTTGGCTTCCAGCAGTTTCAATTCTACAGCTTTTACAATTCTATTACAAATTTCGGCCTTTAGCTTAATTGTCAGTCAAAATGGACAAACTCTCGCGCGAATTCACACTTTTCCGTTGCAGCTGACCAGATGCCGTACCAGACTCTCCGTTCCAATAGTGAACCGTCATTATGGTGAATCCTCATTATGGAGGACAAATTTTTAGTTCCAATCTACCGTTAGCCTCCTTACTGGTTTGTGTGGTGAACATTCAAATGCATAGTGAATACCTATTCCAAATAGTGAACAAAAACGTGGTTCCCGATTGTGCTGACCTTTCGATTCCACACCCAACGGGGCAGAAGAAAGCACAGTTATCACTCAACATCCTCGTTTGTATTTTATTTAGAAATTGGCGATTTGTAAGTAAAAAACGTAAGACGATACCAGTTAACGTTCATGATTATAAGCAAAGCATAGGCAGCGCGGCAGCGCGGTTGCAAACCTGGGAGGAAATTCATGCAGAAAGTTTCTGATTGCAAGTGTTTACTCTGGGATACTTTGACACTGTCTCAGTTGCCTCAGTCCAACCTTCAAGCGACATTTGGCGCTGCAATAGCTTTCATTCAAAAACCAACACGAACGTTCAGCAACACTGCTGTTTCCCCGACATCCCGCAGGGCGGAGTCAGTGTCGCCCCGATCGCGCGCACAGGTCACGTGACCGCGCGCAATTCAATGTGGGTGTACGTGTACTACCATTGACGAAAGAACACTGCTGCATTATAGAATGGGGTGCACCCTGCCTGTGCACATGTACATGTACAGCGGGCGTGTGCGGGTGTCACGAGCCTGCCTGTCTGACTGAATCGAACCAAACAGCAAGCGCAGCGCACACCCAACCAACACACACATGTAAGGCACACACACACAAGGCAACACACACGAAATACGCATTACGCACACACATATACATACACCCGGACCCGTGTACACTACTACAGCGCACACACATACACACTACGACAAAAACGTAGACATTGCGGGTATGCAGCCAGCCCCAACCAACAACGCCGCCTGCCGCTAGCACAGCCTGTGTCTTTGTATATGATAGCGACTTGGCCTCATGGCAGAACTGTTGCCCCCGAAATGTTGCGCTCACGCTTGATTTTAGGCCGTCGCCATTAGGCTCAAGTCACTTCCTAGGCATAATCTCCGTCTGCGGGTACGTTTGTGTATCTAGGCGTAAAAGACTAGACCCAACTTATATTTCCTAAGGCTTAGAGGCCCGCCCTGCCAAGAGAAGGCATCTGTGAGCAGCTCAGTGCGCAGTTGTGGTGTGGCGTTCTTTCAGTGAGTGAGCGCTGGCTGGCTGTACTACGCTACACGCGTGTAACGTGCGTGTGTGTGTGTCTGCTCTGGTCTTCTAGTTTATTTGGTTTGGATGGTTTAGTGCGTACCGCGCTCGTAGTAAGCGTATGTACATGTATGTGTGTATACGTGTGTGTGTCTATGTCTATGTGTGTGTGTGTGTGAGAGAGTAGTGGTTTTTTGCGGCCAGCCAACCGTCGCGGCCCGCTAGTGCGCTTGTGCTCCAGTCCAATGTCACTCGCTTCTATGCCGCTAACAAGCGATACATGTCTATGCAGCTTGGGAACGCTATTCAGTTCACAGATGGTTTTTAGCTCTCAATGCTACCAACGGTACCACGCAGGCACTACGTATTCTATTCTCGAAAATTCGTGAATTTGTTTTTTAATCCCCATGCATCTCGAGCAAGGCCTGTTCTAGGCTTCTTTTCATTCTCAGGATTTTATGAAAATCCCTGTCCAAGTTTCATTCCTGTTGAGCTTGGATCACGGCTCTCTGTCTCAAATTCAAGACTGTATAATGATTATATCTTTGTAATGACTCCGTCTGGGTGTTGACATTGCCCTTTTCACAGAGTGCATCATCGTATAGTCCAGCCACGTGCTCATGTGACGACTCTTTATAAAGCATGCTTGGCCAGATTCAAAAATGCGCCGGTTACACGGGTTTACGCAAACAAAAGAAAGAGATTGGACCGAGAGACATGATGACAAGTTCCAGCTGGCTGACCTCAATTTGTTGCGTGCTTACGCGAACAGCAACATCGTTCAACACACAAATGTTTTGGGAGTCAAAAGGAAATTTACGCCCTGAGGTGGAGAGCGTGTTTTTAAAAAATACATGCATTTCTCTTTCTTTCATTTCCGAAATACCCGAAAAACCGGAACATTATTGGATCCGTCCAAGTCAACTTCAAAATTCGTCGTCTCATCAGTTCGTGGCTGGACTATACCTAAATTTTTTAGGTCTTCGCGCACTACTCACTCATATCGATGCCATGAATTACTTACGCTGTCTTGCACAATCCACGTCTCTCGTGCCCGGGGGGGTGTAGATTGTACCATTTTAATGTTACAGAATGACACCCAAGACACCGTTATGTGTATGTTTTGCGCCGGTGACACACACAGGTCGCATTCAAAAGTTTTTTACGCTGATGAACTGGGCAAGTGTACAAAAACACATGCAGGTTGGGTACGGACTGCAGGTGAATGCATATATTATGTGCTGTACGGTTACACGCATGCAGATAGTGGTATTATACCGTACCCGTGCACTTCAACGGTACAATTGGAAATGGTTTTTCACGACTGATTGCGTGTATAAGTGATTGCACGGGACATCACAAATTGTCAAATTAGTCTGCATATATAGTTAGTCCCAGTCAATTGTTCCGTTATTTTCAAGGTCTCTACAACGTGCAACAAATACGGAAATTTTAAAAAACTTGTAAATCATACACCGCTGTCGTAAAAAAACGGCGCGGAGTTTTGTGATCGAGCGATCGAAAACCGTCTGATAATGCGACATTAATTAGTTCATCAATATTGTCCGACCGATAATCGAAGAACTGATGTGACACCGCCAGGTTGGTTAACTTGGTGACTTGCTTTTTTCAGGATTTTAGTCACTAGGTTACTGTGTTCTGCGCTGTCCTTAACAAATGCTCTTGATGCACGCTTGGCGTCTGTTTGGGGGGTCGCTATGGTGCATGTTCTGGATATCCTATAGCTGCAGTACCTATAGTAGAAGTTAATAACAGAAGTTTTTTCATCAGGAGCTTTGTGCATCTATAATAATGAAGCATCGAACCACTTTTGTTGGATATTGCTTTCATAATGTCTTCGGGGTGTGTGTGGCCACAAATAGCTCTCAGCTGTGCATTGCACATCTACACCTGCAGGATACGGTACATAATAAGCACATGGTCCGATCGTCGCATATACTGTACGTGCGGCTTGTAAGCAGCACCGTAAGTTTCACACACCGCTGCTGCCACGTGCATCTATACTTGTACGTTCAATGATGTACTCGCTCACAATGTGGGCGCTACACACACGCGTACGCGCAACTTCGATTTTGTGTGTGCCCTCGTACACACACACACACACACACACACACACGCACGCGTGTGCACGCCATGTGCATGTAGAATTACGGTAGTTGCAAAGAGCGCCACACAGGCGCACACTGGCATGGGCATTGGTACACCATGTAGTACCGGCTGGAAAGCGCGTCGCTGTTTTTTGCAAGTACCCCGGCTTGTACATATTCAATATATATATGCGTACATACGTACGCAGTACCAGACCATGTTAGCAACTACTGTTGGCTACTTGTGTGTGTGTGTGTGCGTGTGTGTGTTCATATAGTTGCTGCCCGACCCACCCACCATAGTCATGCAAAGAAAGCCGATATTTAGTCGTACGCTAGTGTACGGTACGCGACGAATTGGCGAACAACGCCACCCAGTCCAAGTCTTTAGATAGTAGCTTAGTGCGCGTATGAGTACAACACGGACGCGTGTTCCCCTCGCGTGGCTTGCTTGCGTGGCTTCACCACTTCAGGGCTGTACCACCAGCCCCACAGCCCACACAACAGTTGGGTTACGGTATATAGGTACCAAGGGCATGCACACTTATGTTTATCATGCTTGTGGCCCCCTTGAAGCTTGATTGATGAAAGTTAAGATGCTTGCGGCCGGGAATGAACTTTTTTGAAGCAATGAAGAAAGAAACAATGTTCGGTATCTCCTGGTTGGCATGTTCCGTGGTAGTACCAAGGACACCGTATACCAATCGTACTAAATGCCATATTGTTGTTGACGTGACTTGTGCGTGTCTGCAAAATGCGTAAGCGCCACTCACGTGAACACTTTTTCGACATTGTGGGTATGCTTCTCAAAGTTGTCAGTTGTGCCTATCAATTCAGTGCATCATCAACCATATCGGAGATGGGGTTCCCGAGCTTGGAGCCGATAGGAAAAACAGCACGGGCATGGGCCGACTAGAGGGGGACCACTTCTATTGCGATGTACACACGAACGCAGCACGCGACGTTCCACACGCTTGCACAGCGCGCGTGCTGGCGAACTTTCGCGGTGTACATGTACTACACGCAGTTGTGTGTACACACCACTCCTCTTTGTGCGTAAGCTGGCGCGTGGCGCAAACGCAGCAACAGTTTTATACGCACGTCAGTTTCACACAACTTTTGCGCCGACAACAGCGCACGAACAAAAAAAACTATTCGAACCCCATCCATTTACTACGCGGCCGTCTATGGCCCCAGACTGACTGGCTGCCCGATGTTACACACAAAGCGAGCGGGGGGCGAGGGTTTGGCCGGGCAGCCAACGAGGCACCAAATGCGCATTTCACAATTCTTAAAGTCGGCGCCCGGGAGGTTCTAGAATTTTCAAAAGTTTATGACCGCTTGGAAACCTTCGACCATTTTGCGCACGATTTTCGGCTTCGAATCGTGGCAATTTCCTGTTCGTTCTGCTGGCAACACCAGACATGTTTTTGCAGGCAATAACAAATGTTCCACTCGCGAGCAGTGGTACAAAAAAACGTTCAAATTGTCAGTAATCTAAATTGTAAGTTTCGGACACTTAGTGTTGCAAAAGTACGCAAGTGAGACACAGAAGCCATATTAGGCGCAGCAAAGTCGCTGACTGGGTTCGGTTGCTTATTACTTTTTCACGCCGTACCTACATACATATGTACTGTACGTTTGTGCCAGACCAATAATTTACGAAACTTTCGGACATTCGCGCGCCTCTGATTCTTTTTTGCTTATTGACTGTTCCAGGGGACCGACGTTTTATGGGGCTTCAAATTATTCCCGCTCGCGTTGTGGAGAGCTATAAAAGATGCCCAAAGTTGGAAAAGGGGTGCATTTTTGCTCTGACGACTGGAAGAGTGAAAGATGCTTTTTTTCTACAAGTGTTTCTTCATATATTTTTCTCGCAACGCGTGATTCAGTGTCCGTAATTTGAGCCGACCGAAAACGATAGTAATCTTTTTTGTTCGCGAACCAAGGTGCTTCAAGTGCTGCCTACTACTGTATATCTATGTGGCTATAAGTTCGGTGCTGATTTTTTGTGAACAGTGCACTTTGTAAAGACTTACGAAATTTTGAAGCTCAAAACTGAGTTTTAGGGCGAGGGCCCCCACCCATGTCGAAGCATTTCAGCAAACGTTTCGGTGGGTGGTGTACGGGGTGACATTATAAAACACTAATTATAGCGCAAATGCACTTTGTGGTCAACAGCGCACCACGATGACCGAAAACTACCGTAGGACAAGCGCAAGTTTGGGTTAGAGTATACAAACAAACTAAACGGCCCAAACTCCCACGCGCACGCACACAGACTTTCACTGGAACACTGGGAAGAGTGATCTTTGAGGGCACAGAGAAAAAACAGCATAGAGATAGAACGAAGAGCATACAGTACATACAACTGTAGCTGTTTGTATGTGTGCTGCTACATCGTCATGAAAGCTATGCGGCGACAATCTTTGGGTATACGCTAACTTTTTTGAACTGGATTCCGTTTCGTGCAACAAAGGTACTGAACAACTGCTTTCAAACACCAGAGACAGACCAAGAGATCATGCTCGCAGCTGCGACCCGCGTTTTGCGAACACCCCGTGTGACTTGATAGTCGCAATAGTACCCTTGTGAGTAGAACCATAAATGATTGCGTTGTGGTTGGTGGGTGACCTTTGTGCCATACCGTAACCCCCAGGTTCATGGGTACGATACAAACCCTATGAGGTCCTGGTCTCTGACCTGGCCAGACGGAACTGAATAATGGCCGATCGCAGGCTGGTTGTTGTTTTTTTCGTGCGTTATGGTCCAAGTTGCGTTTTATCACCAGGAAACAGGACCGACCCGGCCAAAGTTGTCGTTCAAAGTTGCCGAGCGACTAAAAATTTGAATTGCCTTCATGCTATACAGTGGCTGTACAGTATACTACCGCATATGACATGACCTGAATAATGTCAAGTGCGATCGTCGGTAGTTACCATGCACCTGCCAAATCAGATTTCTTCAAAAAAAACCTTCCATCAAAAGTCTCACAAATGGCTGCTTTTGATGCAGCACTAAAATCACCCGGTTACACGAACAGAAAAGCAACATCAAAAATTTTGTGTCATGGTAACATCGTGCTTGTGTCAAGCATCGTGTTCAGTGCAGCGTGCGTTCAGTCAAAAAGCATGGGCCATCATTATATGAGCACTGATAAAGAGGCGCGAGTGCACAATTACAAACACACTCGATGCGGCTGAACGGCTGGGCGGGCGAAAATTGATGGCTAAAAATGTGAAATCTGTGTAAATTTCCAGGGGATCATCTCGTAAATCGGGTCACTTTCCTCTAACAAAATCAGCTCAACGCACCAGTTGTACCCATCAGTTTGGACCGTATCCCATTGCAAACCAACAAGGGACCCCGGTCGGGTGTATGGGTCACAAAAACCACTGCTGCCGCGCTCCACAAATAATGTGTTCTTTGTCCATTCCCGTTCATACTGCATGATGTACACACACAGATGACTTACAAAACGAAGCATGTAACATTCGGTGCATAACATGGTATGAGCTGTCAGGGAGGCTCCCGTCCGTCAAAGAGACACAGTCGCCTTTATGTGCATGTACAGTATGTACAATAGCTGTAAGTAGCCCGCAAATGTCAGCCTCCCTGCTGAAAACAGACAGGCAGTCAGTCACACAAAGCAGCAAGTAAAGCCAGCCAGCTACACAGCTAGCCATGGCGCACATGTGTGCGTGTGTGCGTAGGTTGTACTAGCCAGCGTACACGTGCCTACTCTACTACGGGTGTACGGTACATACATACTTGTGTTGTACCCCTGCTTCACTGGATTACAGCGTCGCTAAGCTAATAGCAGGATCTTTCGCAACAGCTACCGCTCTTGGGCCGCTCATGGAAAAGTTGCTTGAGCTATATTGGGCTTGCTCTGGGCAACAAACAGGTTTACATTTCATCTGAATTACTGTACTGAGCCTATTTTTGGATGCTTTTCATTTTGAGTGGCTTCCAGTCCAACTTTCAGCCAACTGCAGCACATAGTTCTGGCTGGTTTGTTTCGGTACTCATCTCATGTCGGCTTCAGTTATTGCTCAGCTGATTCACAAATGCCATGAAGGCGTTTGGTCGTCTTCTGTTGCGTTGTTTTGGATGCATACTTGGAATTAGGCTCTCTGGTGACTGTTGAGGTTATACGTTCACTAAATCCGCTATTATACGACTTGGTGGCTTCGACCAGTTCAGTGACTTCATGCAAGGTAAAGTTTAAATGTGTGTCCATGTTTGAAAAAGTTTGTTTCCGATTTCCAGTCTGCGACCGGCCGCAATGGATCCAAAGACATCAACATCCAGTGGTGTCGTGCGTCCGCTGTTCAAATCTCAGTCCACGTCAAGCGGCACAACTACGAGGACGAGCACGGACGCAACCGGATCGGCCTTTGTGGCTCAGGCAACATCGGTGGGCAGTCAGAATATGCACCCGAAACTACGTGGCAAACGCGAGCGAGAGGTTGAGCAACAACAACAACACCAACAACAGACTATTGGTGCCCAACTGGTGCAACCGACACAATTGGGACTGCAGTCACCTCCGCCCACGAAACGTGTGATTTTGGATGCGGACGCGCTCAGAATGCAACAGCAGGCTGCTGGTTTGTTGAAGAAAATTAACGGACGTTGTGTTTGGATGTAATGTAGATATATCAGACCTAAGGTCGATTGACTTCCGGGAGGTAGAAGTTAAAATCCGGAGAAGTCACTACCACGCAGAAGTGCCCGGCAAGGCAGTGATTGTTTGTGGTGATTGTCTGTTCCGCTCTGTTCATTGACCGCTGCCTGCCGTCCACTGATTTTGCTTTGTTAGTAAGCTGACCGAACGGGCAGTCACAAGTTTCTGACTGCTGCTGCCAGGCAGTCAAAGTATGAACCGACCTTTAGTGCTCGGTGCAGCCTGAGCCGGTTTTCCGTCGCTCAAATGGCTACTTGTGCATTATTAGGATATTTCAATATTTACTGGTGACACACTTAAGTTTGACAAAGTGCAAAAGTTGTACAGTTCACAATTATAAATGAAAAAAAATCATTTGCCGATCACTAAGTATTATACATATGACATCGTTCCATTAGACCCGCTTAAACCACTTGGTGTCTGTCTGGTAGGTAACCTGACAACAGATTCTTCTGGCCTGCCACCTGCAAACTCGAACCGCCCCAGCCGTTTCCCATCCACTCAACCCCCTCCCCCTGAAGCCACTACAACCAACCTTCTCCCATTGCAAGGTTTCATCACGACACCAGTACATCTGGCCCCGGTGCTTGTCGACCAGCAATCACAAACGCCACCCGCCCGTGTGCCCGAGATCAGTTTGGCCGATTGGAAGGGCACGCGTGTGTTGGCCAAACTGTCCGTTGACCCAGTGCAACAGCTGCAGAGTCGCAACTCGGGATTCGTTGTCGGCAGTGTCAGATCGGTTCGGGTGATGTTTCATTGAGCTTACCTTATGTACAGATTGTACACGTACAATGATGGATGTCAAACTTGTTGTCTTGCCAATGCAATGTGGTCGGTCTTGCAAGACAGAACGGCACCGCTCACAATGTTTCTTCCCTCGTCATATACGTAGTGTGACATTATCGGCTTGCAGCATACCACTTATTCTCGTGCTCATTCGGGCTCTTGTATTATTGCTTGATTTTACGACAGTACGCATTGTTGTTGGATGCGTCCAATTGATGTTTCACGCACGAACCACTGCGTAGGACTGCACCTAATTCCTAAATAAAACTCAATGAGCCTAGCTGATGTTTCACGCACAGGTGCGCAACAACCGTGACGTGTCCGTTCAATTGGACGAACCGCCTGGTCAACCCGAGGTCTGGTTCCACGATGTCCTAGACACGACCAAAGGCATACAGCTAATCGCGGACACCGCCGCCAGCCCTGAGAATGTTCGAATTGGCATCACGCTAGCTGCACGCAAAACGGCCGATTGCAGTGTGTTCTATCCGGCTGAGGTGCTCGGTGTCAGCATACAGCCGGTCAGCTTCCAAGTGAGTGCAGTTCACGGGTGGTTTTTGGTTTCTCTTATTTTTTTCGAACTCATTAGCAGCGTGGTGTTTTCTGACTTTTTTGACTGACGCGATTTTGCAGGTCCGATTTCTGGAGTTGACCCCGTTCGCCGGCGAGATTGTCTGGATCAGCCGACCGATGGCTCGACTGCTGCGACCGCCGTGGTATGATGAACTGGAGGCAACCGGTTGGGAACTGTTGGAATTATTTTTTTTAGATTGGCGGTTCCAATTTCAATTGGCGTGAAGGTTGTCACAACCATGACAGTAAATAAGCAACTTTTACGCTGGTCAAAGCTTCAAATACAGTTGCCAAGTGCATGTGTGAGCAATGAACGCTCTCGCTGCTATATAGCGGTACGTATGTAGGTATGCCACTATGAATAAACCAGGCTGTATTCCCGATTTCTTTCATTTTCAGGCAATCCGCAGCACCTGCAAAACCCAGTGGCGTGTCAGCCCTCATCAGTTGCCATGAGTCAACACCAGCCGTTCACCCCAACCCAGACCACACCCCTGCTCATCGGTGCACAACCAACCACGCCCATCAGTTTGGCTGACAGTATGGCACATACCATTACGGGTTAGGTGATGTTTCACGGATAACTGGTTGCGATCTATCCTCTTTGTAGTGCCATATCAGGGCTCGATTTTATTGCGTACTGAGCAGATGTGGTACTATATGAGTATTAGCACTCTTGGTTTCGCTATAAAGAGTGTAAACTCGGAATGTTCGTGCAACGCATCCAGGCAGTGAAATATGAACGCTTTCCTTCCAGGTATGACCCCTGTGACCCCCGTGACACCCCAACTGCCTACCCCGATACCTTTGGCAGCACTGTCAGCAGGCGTACCTTACAAACCGGCACCGATACAAGCGGCTCTGATGGCACATGCGGCAAGGCTACAACAACAACAACAACAGCAACAACATCAGTTACATCAACAACAACAACTTCAGCAGCAACAACAACAACAGCAAACGACACCAACGCACCCGCAGCGCAGCAGTTTTGAGTCGTCGAAAAAATCCAGCTTCGGTAAGATGAATTTTCCAGACAAAATATTCCCAGCAAAAATCAGGCAAGCAAGCACCAACCCTGATTTTCAGGCACATCTCAAGACGACGAAGATTCGGACGCAGACGTGGAGGGCGGCGGGGCCGCGTCCATCAACATCAACAAGTCAACATTGCTAGTGGACACCGAACTACAGACCACGCCCACGACCATGCCGGATCACGCGAGTTTCAGTGGCAACACGACCCCCCGGTCCATGGGCAGCACAAGTGCACTCGGTGGACCGTTGGGCACACCAACTGGCTCGACCGGGGGATACAGCGGACCTGACGATCCGACGGTCAGTTCTGATGATGCAACATGGGTATGACTGGTTTTTTGTATCAATATACTGAGTGTACTATTGATGGTCTGTTTCGCCCTGCTTTCGTAGACAGACCGAGACGTCAGTGCGAATGCCGCTGGCAAATTTGCAATAGTTATTTACCAACAGACCCTATTTACAGTTGTCAGCAACATGTAGCGCACACCAAATTGGCGCTATGTATGTACATATAGTCTGTTATTATGCTCTATCATGATCAGGACTCTATAAACAGACTGTATATCAACGCACTTCATCTCTGTTTTCACGCATCATTGATGCATGTGACGACGACAGTGAGTGAACCATTACACGTTTCAAACAACGGCAGGCACCAGAAATTAGTTGTAATAGAAAGCAGAGCGGTAATATGCCGGTTTCCAATCGTGTATTCTTGTTTCCAGCTACTCCACCGCGGTGGCGTGCCCCAGCGGTACAGCAAAGGCGAGGTGGTGACCACGCCCGGCGGCATCAGGAAGAAATTCAACGGCAAACAGTGGCGCCGCCTGTGCTCGAAAGAAGGTTGTTGGTCTTTCTTCTTAATTTTGATTTCAATTTTTTTCATTGCTAGACTGTCCCAAATCCAGGCTGCAATAAGGAGTCTCAGCGTCGTGGCTACTGTTCGCGTCACCTGTCGCTCAAAGGCAAATCGCCCCTTCGCCTTGACGGATCAGGATTATCGCCGGTGGGTGGCCCTGATTGGGCTCATGCACACGTGTCACCGGTGGCCAGTGATTTTGCCAGCGATATGGCTGCAACCATGAGGAGAATGGATGAGACCGAGGTATACTGTAATTTGGGTTACGGTACATCGTTCTAGGACAGGAGTCATTGAGAACCACAGTAAAACATCAGGCAAACGCGCCAAAATTGTTGAAAAACGTGGTTGTCTCATTTATTTAGTGCTTTTGGGCAACGCAATCCGCACTGCATTTTGAGAACCGATAAAAACTTTTTACAAAATTAAACGTGTGAAACATCACCAATATATAGGTGGCGAATACCCTGCTCCATCTTGGCTCACGTCCGTCCGATCTATCCAACATGGCATCATTCGTACGAGGCGGCCCGGGAACCGCTGGTGCGTATCTACAGTATATTACTATTATTTGAGTTTAAAAAATATTTCAAAAAAGTGTTAAAAACTCAAAATTTCCAAACATTTGCCCGACATCAGGTCTGCTAGCCGAGCGACGCCTGTCGCAACCGCAACAGGGAAGCGCGTTCAGTGCGGCCACACAAATTGGAGCTGCTTCGAGGGGTAAGCGGCGGTTTAAGGATTCGATACACAGTCCACCCACTTTATAGTGACACGAAAATGGACCCGAGCGAGTTGTAAACTATCCACAGTCAGCGGTAGAAAGAAGGTGGCATGTATATTGTTTTTTGTTTTGCTATTTTTGCTATGGTTTCTACATCTGCAGAATCACTGTTGTGACCTTTTCTGTTGTTGAGAAACTGCATAAGATCCAAAGAGTAAGCTGGGCCTCGCGCCTTGAATGACCCAGTTGCTGTGGGCGTGAGCATCATTAACCGGGCACGTTAATTTTTGCTCTCATTTTTATGTAGGTGGTCAGGTGTAACCTTTATTTTATTTGTTATTTTTTATTTGAGTTTTTGCACCTCCAGTGCCAGGTGAATGCAAACGCCCGTAGGCAATGTGGCAAATCCTGTTGGAAAAACATGAAATCTAACATGAATTGAAATCACAGCTTCGCGATGTACATGTACAGTATAAACAATTAGCAACGTATTATACAGTCGTATTGTGCTTGCAACCTTGCCACAAGAAGCTGCCTTGCCTGATCAAATTGTTATTATTCTTAGCCCTATCTGTCCATGATCCGATACTTATTATAGCACAAATGCCCCTGAGGGTCGTCGCAATTGTCTTATCGAAAATCTAGAACATTCTGTCCAGCTCTCGATTTCTCGATTAGAAAATTACGACTTCCCTCAGGTGCAGTTCTGCAACAAGGAAAATACGGGCTAATACCTACTGTCATCATAATCTTGTGGTCAAAACAAGCTTGCTTTTTTACATACATGAGCCCCAAATGAGCGCGAGAAATCCAATACATGTGATTTGACTGCCTGAGTTGACCACCATAAGCCAAAGCCAAAATACGCGGGTACTGTATTTTTCATTGTTTATTTTTGTTGTTCGTTTCCGCAAGACCAACCAGAGAAACCATACCTTTGCATATCTTGGTGTGAAACGTCTGGAATGTGCCATGCTCAGGCATCTGTAGTGCAACATTTCATCGATGTGCTGCATACATGTACACCTTATGTTTATATGCTGTAAACTGACTTGCGGTAGACGCAATTTTTGTTCACAATACGCCGTTTCCAACATTATGCAGACTTAAGGTGCGGAGTTATACTTGGTCGCTCGGACACCGGACACCGAATATGAATGTGCCGTCGTCCAACGAAACGTTATTCTATCAAAAACAAAGTGGTTGTTTGGCTACTATGGAGTCATTGGTTATCCCAACCACAACACTTTCAGTGATTGGTGATCGGATCTGACGGGCCCTGCCTTGGTCACGTGACTTTCTTGAATTAGGATATCAGGAAATTTAGCGATGCCAGTCATTTCGACCAGCGTGAAAGATGTTTCCCTACCTAAAATGAATAACACTATCAAGCAGGACAAAATTAGTGGCTATCAGTAAATCTGTTAATATTCTTAACGCAACGATCACGCGTGACCAAGCCAAGTCCGATCCGATACCTTGATATCGCTGGCGACCACTATTGGTCGCACAATGACTTTATATGAATTGGTCAATTTTTTTTCCTGAATCGCAAAGAGGGAAAATGAGGGGGCAATGACGTTGCGTTGCGCGATAAAATCGCACACATAACATGCAGTCACCAAAATGTTTCAGACCCGAAGCAACGTGGGTGCTCTGCTAAAATGTTTTGAGAGAATCACAAATAGCACAGTGGTTAAGACAAAGAGTGACTGAACGTGAAAATCAGGATTCATTTGTTTGGACACTTAGGTACATATGTGTTTGGAGATTAGTATGGACCATGACATCTTTACCTGCTCCACATATTTATTCCCAGAATGAATTAAACATCATGAAGCGATAAATGATCTTTTTTTGCGATCACTGAATGACAAAACTTAAAATCGGAGCCCGTTTTGGCAGCATCGTACACTTTTGCACGGTTTTTGCTCTTTTCGCAGGCGGCGTTGCCAAATATTGCCATTGTATGGCTAATCAAAGTATAGTCCGTCCACCAGCTCACGACACTTTGTGTTGCTGCTGGCTGGTTTGTTCCCTTCCTCCACGTTCTAATGAAAGAGAAATAGAGTGTGACCGATTTTGCAAAGAACACTAAAAAATAATAAAATGTGTCGAAAAAGATTGAATTCGATCAAATTTAAAATTAGATTAAATTAAAATCGATAAAACACGTCGATTTCATAAAAACCGCAATTTAGGAGCCAAAATAATTTTTTTCGGAAACTCAATTTCTCTTTCATTAGAACGTGGTGGAAGGGAACAAGTCGGCCAGCAGCATCACAAAGTGACATGAGCTGATGGACGGACTATAAAACTGTCACCTAAAATATCATGTGGCCAAGTCACACACACGATCACACCACGCAAGCCACCTAGTTCATGCTGTGCTGCAATTTTGTCTGTGTGGTCATTTTTCCATGTGTGCCCCAATTGGGGTAGTGCGCCCCTTCTGAAACTCCGCCCGCAAGACCACATCTACCGTAACCACTCAGTTTGCGCACTGACGCAACCACTCGTCTTACCTCTGACGTACTGTATAATAACATGGAGTCCCTCAGTGCCCGCGCGATTACACACGCGCGCGCGTAATTCCACTTTTTACTGCGCTTGCGCTCCTAATGTTGTCTGCTTAATGCTACAATTAATCATAAACGTTGGGCCATTGCGCTTCAAACATATTTGACGCCATTGAAATACTCTTAGTGTACGTTCACCTTTTATCATTTCTCATCTCAAAATGGCGACAAAATATTAAGTTTCAGTTTAAGTTCTAGCGCATGATACATCCAAAACAACAGTTCAGAACAACCACCTTGGGGATCGTTTATTGCAAAATAAAATTCGGGTCGATCTAAAATCTTGCTTACGAAAACAGGGTATGCGCGCGTTTGTCTGAAGGTCAGACGTTGATACACGTCACAAGAAAATGGCTGATTCTGTTATAGTCTACGCATCTGCGCGCACGAGGTTTGCATGTCAGCGCCACAGCAGCCCCAAATAAAGGCTCACAATTTTTTTTGTTTTTTGTCGTTTGTAAGTTAGAACTTGCTTTGTGGATGCAAAGCGTGATTGGTGGTTAAAAGGCGGCTGGACGATAAACAACCGTAAGCGCAGATGAGTTCTTAATTTTATCCCGTGTGAGTTGCGAGAACACAGAACAGCTTTGTATGCAAATACAGTGTATTGATTGGATTCCGTTTATCGAAGTTCAGGGCCACTTTTTCGCAGAAATAAGCACGTCGGTGTCTGATACAAACGTGATAAAATTTGTTTCTATGACATTTGCCAATAACTGAGTCTGCCTGTCGTAATAACATCGCTTTTTGATTTAGCTATTACAGACATCCTGCTCTGCCATGGGGTAACGTGCCGCGCTTGTTATCAGCCTATTCCTGGCTTTCATTCCTTGTTATTCTATTTTTGTAATCTATGTAAAATCCAAATAAACTTAGGTATACGCCAGCGGTCAGCTGCCATAATTTTCTCGCGGCTCACGTGATTATATTGCTCCATGAAAAGGTGTGCACCTACAGTAACCACGCGACAAGCACGTGCACCATGTACATATGTACGTGGTCCATCCAGATGCTCATGAGACACTTTTTCTGAAGCTGTCTCGGCCAGATCCAATAGTGTTCCTGCTGCTCGTATTTCGAAAACGATAGAAAGAGAAGCGCACTTGGTAAAAAGACGCTCTCCGCCTCGGTGAGTAAGTTCGCTTTTGAACAACGTTGCTGTTCGCGTAAGCACGCAACAGATTGAGGTCAGTCGGCTGGAACTTGTCATGATCGGCCCTTTCGAAACACGTCATTGGATTTGGCCAAGCCAGCCTGAAAAGTGTCTCATGAGCTCGTGGTTGGACTATACACTCTTAGTAAGGGTCACCATTGACATCCGAGATTTTTGTACATCCCGGGTTTGTGTACGTCCCGGACTTCTGTATGACACAGACGTCTGCATTTTCCTGGTCACAACCAATGCAAAAATCCGGGACCTTTTACATCTGTTGCAACGGTCCTTGACTATTTGTCAGCTTAATGCAAACTCATGCGCTGGTAAACGCTAAAATGTAGGAATGAGAGTTTCTTTCGTCAGGTTTTTGTGTTGGGCGCAATTCTCGTAACTTTTATATTTTTGTCAGTATTTACTTACACCATCATTGATCAAACAAGCTCCAGGACAGACAGACTTCTTGTTTTACACCGAATTCAAAAGGGCCTCTTGGGTTGAGTTGCAACGGTAGTCCAAGTTCTATGTATGTCTGAAATGTCCATAAACAGTCGGTTATCCATAATTGTGGTTACGCACCAGTACATAAATGTGTCTGCGACAGTCCCGGACATATACAAAAAACCGGGACGCGAATCAAAACATAGACGCTTTTTTTGACTCTGTGTCTCTGAGTGAAGAGTATTCACAGCGAGTAGATACCTAGAACACAAATCAGCGAGAAAACTACCGATCACTACAGAGAGTCTCACCACAACGAATTTTACTATAAAGCTGGTATGCACTGTACATATAACTCCATCGCTTTTTGCACTTATGTATCTGTGAAACATCACCGCAGGTCTCTCCACCGACGAGCTATTTATGTCGTTTCGTTACGACACAACGGCGGTCAAAAACGCTGCCGCAGCAGGTGGCGGTGGTTCTACCCCCGGAGGTTTGTACCAGAAATCGGTGGAAACTCAGTTCCCTACACCACAGGAACTACTGCCGCTCATGCCACTGCCTCAACAGGTTGGTTTCGGACGAAAATGGACGTTTTTTTTTAAAAAGACATAGTGTTTCTTTTACAAATGAAAATAAAAATTTAATTTCCGCAGAACACGAGCGACATGTTGAAACGCGTAGGTGGTGGCGAGCCACAGGGTGAAACATCAGCCGACCAAACTACCGACCGACAGCCACTGGTGGACGAAGGTGCAGCCGACGCTAGCAAACCATTAACAGGTATATATATACTAAAAGAAAGGTTTTTTATTTGAACATGCACATGTTTGTGCCGTGTAACTGGCAGAAGAACCACCATCAGCATCAGCATAGCTATACGGGGTAGTTCTTTGTGAGCCTTTCAGATGGTCTATTTTTCACACCAGCTCTTGCGTCAAAGCTACATATTGTAGGTATAATTAGCGCGGAGAAAATTAAAAAAAATGCGAAAAGAATGAATAAGACTACCCCCCACAACCCTTCGCCCACCCCTACAACCGTAATTTCAGTACGTCCGACCGAGCCCGTCCCGTGGCATCACCTAGTCCCTCAGCTAAACAGCCCAACAAGTGGAGGTCAGTCGACATTTGCGGGCACGAGAGTGAGTAGTGCCGAGCAACAACAAAGCGTGGTTGAGGCAAAAGTGGAAGTGGCGGATGATATGGATACGGAGGAGCAGGTGGCAAAGAGCAACAACGTCAAAATCGATGCTTTTGGTCGGTGTGGGTGAAGTTGTTATTGAAGGCACAAACAGCGCTTTTTGAGACTTGAAACTTTTTTCGTCCTGCTTTCACACACGGGCACTGAACCAGGGCATGGTCAGGCCTTGCTCTTTATGAGAACTTGGTGATCGGATACACGATTTGGTGCGTCTTCGCCAATTCATGCTTTATGTGTATACTTCAAAGCTTCCTGGCAATTGTTTTTTTTTTCAAAAAAGTTCTTTCTCAACTGCTGCACATACACGTATCGTTGCTCTTCAACGAATGCGTGTGTAAAATATAGCACCAACTATGTGAGTACCCAACATTTGCAGACAGCGACGACGAGGATGACGACGACGATGTGTTCACCAACGTCGATGATAACATGGGCACCAGTGCAGCTGGTGCACAACATTCGGGCACAACTGTCACTCGACGCACGAAAAGCTGCAGTGCCCTGACGAAGGAGGAGATAGACATTATGAAACAGGCCAGAAAGGTTGGCGAATCCATGGGGAGTTCGAAATTTCGGTATCCATCGGGGTCATTGATGAACTGAGCTTTTGTTGTGAGATACATATATATTTTCGGATCAGCGGATCTTCCGACTTCCGATGATGGGCATAATAATAGTCCAAGCTTGATGCCCAACCTTCCGTTTACAACTACTGCATCATCATATCTGTACAGTTAAAATTGTTCACGGTGAGCGAAAAATCACAACAAGCATGGTACCTAGTGGGTAACCGCAAGATATCGTCCTCTTTCTCAGGATCAGGTTTAAATTTGACGCAAAAACAATTTGATTCGCATAATATAATTTTAGCCGCGCGACAAGGAGTACATTCGACGTCCAATGAACGCGTTTATGATCTTCTCGAAACGTCACCGCCCGCTGGTGCACCAGAAGAACCCAAATCTTGATAACCGTGCCGTGTCAAAGATATTGGGCGAATGGTGGTATGCGCTGTCGCCCGAGGGCAAACAGGAATATCACAGTTTGGCCATGCAGGTTTGCGAACGGTTTTCTCAGCATTTTCGCTATTTTTTGTTTTAAAAACGGAAACAGTATATGATACTTATAATAATAACAAAATTTTATGGTTCCTTGAAATTTACAGGTGAAAGAAGCGCATTTCGCGGCGCATCCCGAATGGAAATGGTGCAGCAAAGAGCGCAAGAAGTCGACCAAGGAATCTGTGTCAGGTCAATGAAAGTTTGAGTTCGACATCCTTACAGAATGGTGTATCAGCGGATGCCAAATGAACATTGATCCACACGGCATTGCCATTTTGAACTAATTCTAAAAATATAATTTCCAAAACCTTCCGAATGATTACAGAAGAGCCACAGGATGCGCATTCGTCGGACACCAACCGTGACAACGCGTCATCGGCCGAGCCTTGTGGCAGTCTGTCACCGCTGGCCACGGCGCATTCACCTGCAAAAATGGCCGCCACCACAAACAACAATCTCTTGTCCGTTCCCACGACCGTCTCTGTCGCAACAACCAAGAGCACCCCACCCCCAGCTTCACCCAAAGCCGCCGCATGCGTACCGGTCTCGGCACCAGTGTCGCAGACAGCTTTGCTCACACCACATGTTGAGGGCACTGTGCAAGCTCAGGCACAGTCACAGGCACCACAACAGCTGTTGGTCACGACGACCGCGGCCCCAAATGCTGCAGTGCCCACCCAGGTTGGCTCGATGCCTGGTTCAATGATTTTCTCTTAAGTTGCTTTTGAAAAAAGCGAAATGTTCCAGGTGCAGTACATCGTACCGACGGTACAACAGGGCGCGAACACACAATTCGTGCAAATGGCTCTGCCCGGAACAATTCAGTTGGCACTACCCACGAGTGCGACATCATCAACGGTTACAGTGCAGGTGGATACGGTATGGGGTTACTTGGGTTACTGTACCTTCTATAAGTACGGTTCGCTGCATAAAGCTCACACACATTGACGGATAATCGATAATATTCTATCTGCTAATACATCTTAGAATCACGTCACGCCACTGTTATGACGATAGGAGTGGACCGTATGCAAAAAGTACAGGCTAATTGTTCGGTCGTCAACGCCAACGTCAACTGTGGTCGTCAACACAAGCATACCTCTGAACGAGCGCGAGCAATATATTCATGGTGTTAGGGCTGGCTTGATGACGAGAGTTGACGATGTGCGTTAACGACATAAAATACATAAGCTCATACAGAAAGTAAATTATTTCACGTGCAGGCGCTGGCGTTGGTGCAACACCCAAACGGTACCAAACAATTGGTGCCCTGTTCGTTGCCCGATGGAATACAACCGCATCAAATATTGCTACCGGTGGTTACAAGCAGTGCGTCAACCACAATGCTGCACTCTGCTGCTTTTGGCAATAATGTCGCAACTGGCACCAGTGCACCCATCCGAGCTCTGGCCCCGGTAAGGGCCCTTTTCATAGTACCCTTCTGTCTTCTACACAAAAACCTGATCAAAAAGTTCTGAAAACTCTAAAACCAAATATTTCGACAGGTTATTGCACCCGAGCCCGCACCGACACCTGTCGCAACTGCGACAGTGAAGAGCATGGAATCCGACAACAAGCAACAACAAACGCCGAGCGGTGCACAAGCGCAAAGTTCTTCGGCACAAAAACCAGTCGGTTCGGCGTTTGTGCTGAAACCAACCCCAGCACAGCTGGGAGTGGCTAAGGGAATTGTACGTTTGATCTTGATTTAAGTTTTGTAGGTATTGTATTTCGTTTTGGGGACTGTTTTGGACATTTGGCTGAGAAGTCAGATTATTCGCGGTGTCAGTCAGAGTAATCTAAATGATATGTTTCTATGATTATAATAATTATGCCAACATTTACCTACGAAGGTTGTCCAACTGCAGGCGCGTCGCAACAGCAGCAAGTCATCGACCGGCTGTGGCAGTATCGGCTCCGACCAGGGTGGTCTGCTCACCCCGGCCAATATCAACACGCCGAGTGTGTTTGCCGCAACGCCAAGCACCACTGCCAGTCCTATTGTTGTGGCTGAGGCACAAGCAGTGAATCAGGTACAGATGCCTCAATCTAATGCTTGCGTGGTTTAAAATTCTAGCCAAGTGCTTTATCACCCATTTCAGAAACGTAATGCATATTGGCCATGATCCTTGCTGGCTCAGTCAGAGTGGTTTTTCGCTAACTGTAAATTCTATCGGCATAAAATTGAAGCAGGTGGAGGCATTTGTGTTTATAAACAGCCCGACGGTTTCAAGTTCTAATGTTCTGTGTACTGATGCCTTGAGACCTGCTTGTCAATGTTAGATCCACCATGTTGGCCAGAGCGTTCCTAGCCACCATAAACAATCGTTCCTTCAACCGTTCCTTCAGTTCCGCGGAACGAGTATAAGCGCACCTTAAAAATACGCTTTTGGGCTGGTCTAACTTACAGTTTTTCAAATAATCTCCGGTGGGGACGGGGTCCGAACCACAACAGCAAATTAGTGTCAATCTGGCAAAGTGACGATCTCCATTTTCAGACAACCGCACTGACGAGCGACCTAGCCACCACCACAACCACCATTAATGCTGACCAACAACAACAACAACAACAGCAGAGGACTCCACCAATCACCATAACGTCGGACTCCGCCGCCACGGTGACGCAGCCAATCAGCGTTGATGTGGGCCAATGCGATGTTGATGTTTCAAGCGGCGACGACAATAATGCATTCCTCAAACCACCATCGTCAGCTTCGTTCACGTCGGATTCGGGCGAAATGCGCAGTCCAACTGTGCAGTTCAAGAGGAGGGATCAGAGCATGGACAAGTACGTTTACGAATTGGGGGCTGGGCTTATTTGGTAATCGGTCATGTGGACCAGTAGAGACTGCTCTGTTGTTGCGACGTGAATGGTAAGATGAGGCGACCAAGCTGTTTTCGGGGTCACAGGCTTGGCTTGTGTATGCATAAAGGCCCACTGCATTCAATATCTAAAATATTAGTGCTGTGTTCATCAGTTCAGCTATAGCTTTTTGTCATTAATAATCGTTCTGAAGTTCTGGCCTAGCCCGTAAATCCCACTGGAGCCCGTGGTGTGAATAAGTATTGCGCGACGTTTCAGTCCCGTGGCACAGGTTCAGGCCAGGCCGATTCAGGTCCCTTTGGAGCCTAAGCTTAAGCCTCTAAATGGGTCAATTACGCTGGGCCTGAATCGGCCGGGCCTGAAAAACTGGACCTGAAAAGGTCGAGTCTGAACTTCCGGGCCTGAAAGGTCGCGGAATAGTGAATAAGAATGCCACCTGTATCAGCATATGGCACTAACACCCTGAACATCATCTGAATTTCAGGGTGCTGGACAAAGTGAACTTCGGTGTCAAATTCGCCAAATTGCCAGAGTTCAACCCTGTAGACGAGGGTAACGCAACGTCACTACCGTCGACACCATCGGCTCTGATCAGAATGCGTGAAAAACAGAAACTCGGCACTGGTATGATGATTTTCTCTTGCTTTTGTTTATCTTTTTCAATTAAGGTTAAGAGAAAATTATTTCAACTCCAGACGATGGCAGCTCAACACCGAGTGTCACCCCGAATAGTCGTACAGCGTGCACCCCACGCACACCCGGCGGCGGAAGGGCACGGGGCAGCAATATTTTCTTTGGCGACGATTTTAAACCGCACGAGGTGCTCAATATTGAAGGTACGTTTTGGAATGTTTTCGATTCACGAATTTTACAAAACAAATTTTGAAAACAAAAGAAATTTAAGTGCCGGACACGGCTGACGGCTACAGCAGCCACAACACCGACAGCGTCACGCCAGTGCACACACCATCAATGCTGTCACCGATGCCACGCACACCGTCAGAAGGTAGGCCGGCTGATGTTTCGCAAAATTTATCAAACATTAGAAAAGATTTAAAAAATGTTTTTTTACCATTCCAAACTCTATTTTACTTTTCAGGTGGCGATCGGTCAGCGAGTCGACGCCTATTGGATCAACGTCGTCAGCTTGTGATGGAATTAATGGAAAGGGAGGGCATGTTTCCACCAAGTAAGTATGGTTGACTGATCCCCTGTTTTTCATTTCTCTTCTGCTTTTACCAAGAGGTACGTGTGTCTGGTGAGTACATGGCAGACCTCTGTCAATCCAGAACCTGAGTTCTTCGTTCTCAATCCTGCCATACACCCGTTCCAACCGCGCAATATTGTTGTTATTGCAGACCCAGCGACGGCCGCATTCCAGTCGCTGCACAGCGACGTGTTCCCGACCAAACAATCGTTGCAAATGAAAATCCGCGAAATCCGCCAGAAAATGATGGCCAGCGTCCAGTCACCGTTGACACCGAGTGCCTCGGCCGCGGTCGGGCCGCGCACGCCCACGATCAGGATATCGAACAGCACCAGTCCGGCAGGTGAGGCTGCGGCGCGAGTGCGCTCTTTAGCATACTTGGTCATTTGGTTGGTAAACAGTTTGAACCAGGCAGCATACCGTGTTTTCTATATTGCCATTATTAATGTCAGATCTGTGTATCTCAATACACTGCGACCCTGTGCGTATTTATAAATTTTCAATTAAGCATCAAAACAAGTGATTTTCGCTGATCACTTAATCTTCGATGATTTCATGGGTGTACCTGACATTTCCATTTCCAGCCCCCGAGCACAACAGCACAACATCAGCAGCCCCGAGCAGCCAACAACAGCGTCAACCAACTAGTCCCAAGCCGACCACCAGCTCCGTTGACAGCAGTGAACGGTCCAACAACAGCCCAATTTCATTGTCCACCTCAACCACGCACAATAACCCGGCACGCACAAGCAACACAACTGCTAATGTTTCAAGCACCAACACTGCCGAACAGTTAAACAGTCAGAAACAGCGTGTTGGTAGTGCTAGTGGAAGCACCAGTGCAACGCTGAGTTACAGCAGCAGTTACAGCAGTTCGGGCTCAAGCGGCAAGCATCTGATGCCCATGGCTTGAAATTGGATGGATGCTGTTTTGGTTCTTTTTTCGTGTGCAGATTTTATTATTTTTATCGTGTTATCTGTGTAATGCAGCGCGATGCGCGTTCTTTCAAAATAATGGTTTTTTGTTCTGAGCGGTTTTCATCTCCTTGTTTTATGCGCTTACCTGCCGCTGCACATGCCTGATGTTTCATGAACCGTACCTAAATTTTGCTGCGTGAACTTATTGATAAGTTTGTGTGTTTCTGAACGTTTTTCTCGTCTGTGACACTTGCCATGCTTCAGTTATATTTTGGAATGTTTGAAAATATAGTGTCGGTACATTTTTAATTTTTAATGGCCCTCATTTGAAAAATGTGACAAGAACACGTTGTTTGATTGAACACCTTCTTTTAATTGCTTACCTTCAGCACCATACCTTTCAGTCCAGTTTTGTACATAATTGCCTCAGGATTTAGGTATTCTATAATATGGTGTCATTGTTGGTGTACACTTCCTTTTATCCAAATTTTTTAAGTATGTCCAACCCGCCACATGCCAGAAAAGGACTGAATGACCTTTGGAATTTTGCGGTGTCGGAAAATAACAATGGTACTTTTGTGTGAAAATGACAGAATTTGCGGGGACTGATCTCGGGTGCACTATTGCACTGAAACATTGTTTGTGGGTTAAACTGCGGGTTTACATTTAGCCATGTTGAGACCTCGTATTCAAAATAGTGCATGTTTTGTAAATTTTATTGCACACACGAGTTACATGCGATAGCATCTTGCACAGCTTAGCACCAAAGTTTTGAGTTGCACTGCACGAATTAATTACTTTAAAAAATGTTCATTTTGTTTTCAAATTAGGACAAAATTATATACACAGCATTGTGCGTGCTTCGTTCGTAATATTCTCAGAGTTTGTTCATAATCTTTCCGTACAAAATCTACAATACAAACAAATATTCTTTCACAAATTAATTGTCGACGTATTCCTTTCTCAAGTAGTTATGTTTATTTTGTTGGCCACTGATGTTTTATGACTCGTCGGTTCTTTGCCTATCCGCGCATGTTCATGCACTTCTATCTGGATTTCACTCCGCACGTGCTTTTTACTACTGACCCGGTGATCCAATCATAAAAACAATATTATTATAATTATATTTCGTCTCACAAAGAATGAAATCGCACTGCGTTTGTCGCTGTTTTGATAAAAATGGAAAGGATACAACGACACACACAGGAGAGAATAAAATACAAGCTCCAACGATCAAACCACAGAAAGACCGTTTCAGTCCAAAGCACGGCTGGGAAGACAGAAGAGAAGAATGTTGCAAAATGCTATTGATACAACAGTTTGGCTGATATGACAACAGCAAACACACTAATGGTTTTGAGACAATTACCTGCCGCATACCTTGGTGCTGGATGCGTATAGTCCAACCACGAGCTCATGAGACGACTTCTTTTGAAGCTGGCGTGTGCGAATCCAATAATGTTCCGGTTCCACGTATTTCGGAAACGAAAGAAAGTGAAACGCATGTATATATTTAGTAAAAACACGCTCTCCACCTCGGTGCGCAAATTCCGTTTTGACTCCCAAAACATTTGTGTGTTGAATAACGTTACTGTTCGGTAACCAGAGCATTTTTGAACCTGGCCAAGCAGGCTTTAAAAAAGTCGTCTCATGAGCGCGTGGTTGGACTATACTGTCAGAACATGTGCACACGTTTCAGGAAAAAATAGGCTCTTGCCTGCTACCACGGCTTGTAATCACCACCACCATTCGAAAACAGTGTTTGAATTTGAGGGACACGGTACGTCACAAAGCAGACTGCAAAAAAATACGAGACCAGATCAGATCTTTTATATATTCAATACAGGTGACTGGGCAGCTGGCGCGAAACATTAGCTTTGCTTTCAGAATGCAAACATTGACAACGCGCTATTTCGCCACGCAATGTGGGTTAACCCGCAGTGTATGACTCAAGTTTCAGCCTTCAAACAAACACGCTCAAGTTTCAAAATCAATATTGAGCGTTATATTGTTTCCAGGCAACGTTGTCAATTTGACCAACAAAATTTTGCCCTTCATTCCCTCAGAAATATCGCCCATTGTTGATTTCATCGATAAAGTTGAACAATCGTCCGCTCAAAATGAAGGGCAAGGAATTCTGCGAGTCGCGCATCAAAAACGGCAAGAAAGTGGTGATTTTCTCGAAGTCCAGTTGCGGTTTCTGCACTCGCGTCAAAGTGGGTCTGGATTTTTCATAATTTTCTCGTCAAGAAAAGCAGAAAAACTAGAAAAATCACATTTTTTTGCAAATTTCAGCAGCTTTTCGCCTCGTTGGGCCTGTCCGGCGACGACATCGACATAATCGAACTGAACGAACGATCGGATTGCGCCGAATGTCAGGATTATCTCGCCTCAATCACCGGCGCTCGATCTGTCAGTCTCTCTTGTTTTCTCTTAATTTTTTACTTTCTCTTAATTTTCGTTCATTCAGGTGCCTCGTGTGTTCATCAACGGCAAATCGGTGGGCGGTTGTGACGAGACGATGCGACTGAATAGCAGTGGGGAGTTGAAGAAAATGTTGCAGTGATTTTAGTTACCTACGATTGATATGTATTTTAATTGTTTGATGGATAGCTTTGTTCTTCGTTAAATGTTGTTTTTATTTTTTTATCAATACGGTACCAAACATCTCTAGTCTGTCGTGCTTCTTTCTGTGAAGTGCGATTGAATTTGTGTCTGTTTGGCTGTGCTTTCTTTCGCTTTGTTACCGACGGCATTTGATCTTGCGTTAATGCTCAGTGTTTCACTACATGCTCCTCCTGAATAAATGTGTTTGTGCTGAAATGCGAAGTAAATCGCTGGTGATTTTGAAGGAGCTGTGAAGCAGTCTGAAGCTTGGAATTCGGCACGAGGTTCGATGTCAAAGTTTGATCGAGACTGACTGAGAGCATGACTGCTCACTGGCGTCTGAACTTGCAAATTGGTGGAAAAAATACAGTACAAGTGACAACATCGAAAAAGAAAAATTGTTTCTTACGCCATTTTACCCAGGTTCGCACATACAGCGACACTGTACAGACTCGTTCGCCTGCACGGCACAGCGGCGGAGCAAGGCCATGTTTGGGCACAGCATGTCATCATAATGACATCACTGAAGACCCAACCTCACGTCTGCGTCTGCGTGCAGAACTGCTTCAGTTTGATATTCAGCTGCGTTTGTGTCCTTGCATTGAGCAAAAGCCTCATGCCGTCGGACTTATGGCGCTTCGCTTCATTGCCATAGCAACTCAATGAGAGCCTTTGAGTTGCATGAGTACACCTTATAAGTGAGCTTCAGTTCGCTGGACTTGTGGATTATCTCGGCTCGGCTTAAAATTGATTTGATCGCCAAGATATCACAAAAACGTTTCAGAATTACATTCCAATTTCTTGCGCCCTTCTTACACCACAACAATGGCAACGGGCAAGGAATTCTGCGAGTCTCACATCAACAGCGGCAAGAAAGTGGTAATTTTCTCGAAGAGCAGCTGTCCGTTCTGCGCAAAAGTTAAGGTTGGCTGACAGAAAAATTCAGAAAATAATTCAATTTTAAACCATTTCCAAGAGAAATTCTGTGCAGGATTTGTTCAAGTCGATGAATCTGGGCGATGAACTCGAAATAATCGAACTGGACCTGCGTGAAGATTGTGAAGAGTGCAGGGATCATCTCGCATCGGTCACCGGGGCACGATCGGTGAGACATTTTCGTGTTATTCGAACCTTATATATCGATGGACATAATCGGAATTCAATCCGTCATTTTTGATCACCACAGCGAATATCCATTCTACATACTGCATGTGCTTTTGATGACATGAATAATCGTAGTATTATAGACGTTCAAAAAAATTTCACTTTGCGGGTATAATACATTCATAATCGTAAAGTGTAGAAATGTGATGGTGTTGATGTTTCAGTACCCGCGTGTGTTCATCAAGGGCAAATCGATCGGCGGTTGCGATGACACGATGCAATTGCACGAAAGTGGTGAACTCGCGAAAATGTTGGATTCTTAATTTTTTGGCTCTCTTGAAAACGTCTCATTCATGGTCACGATATTTTTTAAATTTTGTTATCAAATTTAAGTTGGGGTTGTTTTGTGAATCTCTCTGGTCAAATGTACCCATTTGCCGCACAATGATTTATTTAATCATCAGTTTTTGCCATAAAGTTGAACTAAAATCAACAATATTTTGGAACGGTTTATTCGAAATGTAAAATTGTTTCATCACATTGTGAGGATAACCCGAACGGTTCCACAATTCCCGCGTATATAAATCAATGTCTGTGTATAAACCAGCTGTACAACACTTGAAATTATCGTTAATAATTTGCCAAATGTACGCGTTACAATTTACAAATCATACGATCATACGCAAAGATCACACGAATATCTACAATGCTTCTTCATAAACGAGTACCGCTTGCAATATACATCTTTGGTCTCTTCCCTTGCCCACCACGCACACCAATGTTTGTCGTCTTTGCAATCCGCTGGAAATGAACAGTCATATGTACCTAATAAGATCGTCATAATTTTGGCATACTGATGACATGATTTGTTCTCATATCGTTCTTGGCGAGTCTGATTGTTTGATTAAATCGCACTGACGATGGCCCGGTATACCTGGTTAGAAAGAGATAAAATTGGGCCACGGAAACAGCACTTGTGTTGCACAATTGGGGTCCTGGTACACACTCATGAACCGAAAGTATTCAGCAATCGCACGCAGTAACGCGTCTTTTGAGTCACACCTGGACATCTGGTGCATTGGAACTGACGATGCCTTGGTCCACCACCCGTCCATACTAGCAGATTACGGTGGGCAACCAAAAACTCGTTTTCACATTATTCCAGTCTTCTAAAATCCCACACCAGATTAGCTTACAGTACCTGACAATGGTTGTTCAGTTGTGCTGGTGGTTGTCGGATTAGCCCACAGTCCCAGTGCAGCGTGGTTGTTGTTTTCATTGTTTTCCACTTCGCCGCCCCTGTTATTGTCGTTTCCAATTCCCAGTCCCGGACTGAGCACGGTGCCGTGTCGCCTCGTTGCGGCGCCCAGTCTCTGACCGGCACAATTGTACAGCCGATTGATATCGACTATGTCCAATCGACTCAGACGCTCTCGTTGACCGAGCTCGACGTCCTCAAAAGGGGAATAACTGCTGTACTGGTCGGTTCAAAAACTCTATTCAGATATTTGTGGTGGTGCAGCAATGCGATCATACGCCAAATTGCTAAAATATAATATTCTCTTATCTCAGGGGACAGTGGAGATTTTTGTGCTCAATGTTCTGTCGTCCTTTGATATAGCTGCTCTCACTTTTCTTTTGAAGTCATTGCCATCCTGGTGCATTCGCATACCACTTATTTCTATCACATCACTGTGCCTTTGACGTCCGTATTCTGTCTGGACTGAGCCAAGGCACATTTGCGCACTCACCGGCACTCTGTGTCCCTCCTTGAAGGGAATGATAGTCTCCTGACCCCATCGACTAAACGCCGTGGAATGATAGTGCATAATCGATGCCCAATCATAGGGTGTGCCCAGGTGTTGGATTACGTCCAGGCCGTACTTCTTAAAGTTGTGTCGTCGGTCCGGGTCAACTCGACTGAGGAAAATCTGCGTGAACATGTTTTTTTGGGTTACGATAATATCTGCAGTCAAACATCACACAGTTGCTTGAGGCAAGAAAAATTAAAGTGACACGAATGAAATATCACATCTCTTACATACATACCTTGACATGATCATCCCTGTCCGCTCTGGATTGTTCATGAAAGAATCCGATCGCGTGCATGAGTTCGTGCAAAATGCGTCCGTGTTTCACACAGCCATTCCCGAATGAGATTTGCTGAATGTTCATAAATGCGCTTTATGATAAGGGGATTTCAATTGATGCACCCACTGTAATTTGTACATTACCTGTGGCTGATAATTAGGTGCCTGCCTGCCAACATAGGACCAACAGCCGTCCAGCCCTTTGATCAATAAATACGAATGCTGTTCCATGTCATCGTTGACCTCTTCGAATCGAATGCAGGTGTTGTCTTCAAATTCATCCATTGCTCCGCGGATCAAACGTTTGCCAGCTGAAAATATGTTTTGCGGTAGAAAATTTTTCATACATTTCAATCTCAGAGACTCGACAGCAGGTCACGTCGTTATGGGCATACTGTGATCGATCTGTCTTTCCGATCCGAACACCAAGTTTCTCGTCGGTCGTGACCGCTGCGGACGTGATCACAAAGTTGAAAACACAATAAGGCTGGCGAGTTGCAAAATCACGTCTGAATGAAGATATTACCTTATCTCTCACCCTGTCCCTTGATAAGTATGGTTTGGGTGTTAGACTTCTGCCTCTTGTCGCGATTATTCGCACTGAACGACACATACAGATTTGATCAGCAAACTACCTCTCTATATCCGCTTGGTGGGTTTCAGTAAAAAAAGAGGATCCCTCTAAAGAGTTCAGTGTGCCAAAAACTGTGCACCAACCGTCCGTGAACTCTCCGTCAGCGAATTTGTAGGGAACAATGCCCCTCTCCCACAACAGGTACTTCTCCCTGACAGCTGCCTGATGTGCGCAGTTGGGGTCCTCGTCGACTGTACACGGGGGTTTGTCCAGTTCCTCGTTAACTTCTTTGGCGTATTTGACTGGGTCACGCACACCTCGGATGTCACCTGCGGAGGAAGATGTTGGAGATCGGTCCGATCAGGTCTTGTCTTGCTTGGTCACGGACGAGGAAACGGTTTTTTGTAACACAAATGTTATGGTGTCTGTATCAACTTGATGATCCGATGTTGTCTTGGTGATATGACCTTTTGTGCGTGGAGGATATTTCCAGATTTACTCATGCTATGCATATTTTCCAATTAAGCGTGAAAGTTGTCAACCCAGACACCCGTTGTCGTAAGCAATATTTCGCTGATCGAAATGTTGGTGGCACACGAAATTTCACCTGACCAAAGCAGCTTTGATACCGGCAAGTGAGAGTAAATCGCTCATGCAAAGCAGGCCCCAAGAAATGAAGTCACCTCCAATACCCACCTTCCAACACACACACTTTCTCGCAGTCGCGCTTGTAATCGTAGTAGCATCCCTGCCTTTCAATTTCAGGGTCACACACGTCCTCACCCAGTATCTCCGTACACAGTTCGCAATCCTTGAAGTCGATGTAACCCGCTTTGCTTTTTTTCTGACGACTCGATGGAATCCCGAATATCACCTGTGAAAAGCACTGGATGTCTCTTGATTTCAATTAAAAATGAAAAGTAACATTTTTGATGTAAATAAATTTACCGCCGTGATCATCATCACAATGAGCGCTAGTTGTTGTGTTGTTTGGCACTTCATTTTGCTTTGTAAACAACAACAATGACGCAAGACAAGGGTTAAGTTTAGTGGCTTGCCAGTCTGAAAAACACGGAAAATATCGCAGTTTGAAAAGTATACATGACACAGGTCATATGTGGCCACAACACACGTGGTGCTTCATAAAAATAACATCATGAAATAACAGAAACTAAATTTAAAAGACGCGGAAGTTACATACCACATTAATGTGTCATGAAAATATATAACGAGTTTGCAATTTTGTTGGCTGCTTCCCAGTGCCATATTTGCCTATGTTACGTCGAAAAAGTTTGCGATCTAATTACCACAACGCTGCTTGCTTGTTCAAACATCATCATGGGAGGAACCCATGAATGGCCTTGTGTTTTGAAAAAACGTCGCGTAAAAGATGGGAGTGTAAAATTTTACGGTTTGAATCTTCCCAGGCCTTATTCTATGTTTTTATGCATGTCTCCAGTGCCATGTTTATTGTAAAACGTGCTTTTATGCACAGGAAACAAAATCACTCGCATGACAATTTAATTTTTTTGTAATATTTATGTTGTTTGTGAGTGTTTTATTGTCTTCTTCCGCTGAAATAAACCACAAATACAATATTGCGTGGGTGGGTTAATGTTCGATTTTTATAGGTTTGAGAAAATCTGCGATTTTTGTCAGCCTTGGAAATGTTTGATTGGGGTTAAATGTTGTTTTTTTTACTTTTAAATGACCGTATAATTTTATTTGGCAACCAGAGTATGTAGGCTTGAGCTGTAAAAACATTTTGTTATTGCTCACATCAAAATTGGCACGTTTAAAATTCCGAATTCGCACGAATTTCGGAAGAAACATTACCCACAAGATTTCGCAAAAAGTGGGCGGACTAATATCAGGCGACTCTGCGAATTAGGCTCAGTAAATTACCGTTCATTTTTGTGGGTCGTAGATATATCCGAGATACTACAGCGTGGTTCAAAAAAGTCGCAGATTTCATTGCATAAAACAGGCATTGGGATCTGTGAAAAATGGACACGGAATGGTATAGATACTTTTCAGTCACATTGTAACCTAAAACAGAACGTGGTAATTGGGACGAAAATTTATCTATCACAACAAAGTAGCACCCGCTGGAAATTTATTCAACTTTAAATTCGAGTTTTTTTTGAATTCCAAATTACACGCCCGATCACAACAACGAACAGGCATGTGCAACTTCAAACGGGTGCCTATATTTTTGGGCGAGGCATTAAAAACACTTATGAACACCCCGCAAAACAATGTGTACACGCAAGTTTAACACCATAATTATCAGGTATAACATTCGCGAACAATAAACACCGCGCATAAACTGCACGTGCAATGATGGACATTTAAAAAACGACTTGAAATTCAATGATCATGACCTTTCGAATCAGGACAGATAAAAGGAGCGATTCGCAGCCAAATTCGACTCCTTATTTTCTTTGTTCCTGAGCTGTCCTCGACTTCTGTCAAAAAGATAAATAAACCTTTTTTCTGCAACCAAACTGGTCGAGAATGTTTTCCCATTTTGTACTAATGCTCGGGTATGTGCTTGTCGTTCACGCAGCACCCCAACCGGACGTTGTGTTATCGAACATCGTTAAAGTTCTCGAAAAGGAACCGGTTTCCGAAGTGAAGGAACGAAAAATCGGAATGGTAAGGTGACTACTGATTGATTTGTTCATTATAAGCTATTAGTTCAACATTGTACACATGTTGATGCCTGGCACGTGACCGATGTCGTATTTTGAAACATCACCAGCCAGTTTACATGCACAAGATCTACACGGACACGGTTCTTTTTGGTTCGTGTGCCCATGCAGGGTGCATTTGTGCTTGATGATGACCTGGTGCACAGCTTATGTATCTGTTTGATTTAAGTCAAGGGATAGGGCAACTTATCTGGTTTGATGAGCGCAAGAAAATATTTGGATTTTCGCTAAAAAGTTTTAGAAATAAATCTGAGACCAATCAGGAAATTCCCCAAACGGGCTCGATCAGCACGCAAGTGTTCGATTTTGTCTACGGTGAACCGGCCAAGGACTTGACGGTGACGCTGATGATGTACAAAAACGGACGGGAGCCAACGGTGGTCATGAAAAGGTTGGACGGGCTGGCTGATGTTTCACAAAGATTTACCGAACACTCTTGCATGAAACATCATCCGGTTGGTTGTCCGGACCAAAGGCAATCCTGACTCTTTACAAAATGCGCACCGACATGTAATGTTACCCGCTTTATATGATGAAATCATCGGGCGTGACCACGCGTGTTTTCAACCCGCAGAACTTCGAACATACAAATGAGCATGGGTAGTGTCCTGGTTGATACAAAAGACGGCAAATAGAACAATACTTTTTCAGCCAAACAGATGAGCAAGGCAAAATCAATTTCGTGCGTGACGCATCCAATGCAGCGGACGTTGAGCGCATGCCACCAGGCATTTATGGACTGCAATACGAGACAACAATGTACTATGTCAGGAAGGACATCAGTAACCTGCCCATTTACCATAATATCGTGGTGAGCAACGTTGGATTATCAAGATTGGGCAAAACATCAGCAAACCAGTTGCTGGCGTGGATCTGATGTTTCATAATTATTCAGATAATTTGGGAATCGGATCGGATGGCAAATTGCGTATATTTTGCTTGAATGTTGTGATTTCGACCAGGTATTCCACTGAAGCTGTTCCCGACCACGATCCAAAACAAATTTTTGCGCTGGCGAATCAGAACAGTTTCAGTGAACCACGAAATAGTCCGAGAATTCACAACGTCTATCCCAAGTTCCCAACCGACCACCATGGTTGATTTAGTGATCGGATAGGTTTTGATCAGGACGGTCGAAACCGATCATCAATGTGATCGGACTACCTAGACCTGATCCAGTTTGATGTCGACCCATGTTTTGACCCCCGGGCTTTCTTTGGTGTCGCAGTCTGCTGTATAGTCCAGCCACGAACTCATGAGACGACTTATTTTGAAGTTGACTTGAACGGTTCCAATAATGTTCCGGTTCCACGTATTTCGGAAATGAAAGAAAGAGAAATGCATGTATTTTTTAAAAACACGCTCTCCACCTCGGTGCGTAAATTCCCTTTTGACTCCAAAACATTGGTGTGTTGAACGATGTTGCTGTTCGCGTAAGCACGCAACAAATTGAGGTCAGTCAGCTGGAACTTGTCATCATGTCTCTCGGCCCAATCTCTTTCTTTTGTTTGCGAAAACCCGTGTAATCGGCGCATTTTTGAATCTGGCCAAGTAAGCCTTAAAAAGAGTCGTCTCATGAGCACGTGGCTGGAGTATACGTCCAACTTGGTTCAGGCAAACCAGTGACACCATCATCAACTTTGACAAGTCGTGTCAACCAGTCTATCGCCATTTTTCTATGGTCACAGAAATCACTATTCTGCTCTTTCCAGCTGCGTTTCCCGATCAAGCCAATGCACGAAAACACACACGTACGCGTTGTGTTGACAGAGGACAGCTACACAGCGTTCAAGCCAATCGTGACCGAAATAGCCGGGAATGCGCACGTTTTCGGCAATGACTCTTAAACGATCTTCATAACACACGAGCTTATTTAGTTTGTTGCTTTTATTGATCATAAAAATATTGATGGGACACGGGAGTAAAACAAAAGACACAATTAAACAACAAAACAAGAATTAGTACATAAATGGAACGAATAGGATATCATTAACAATGAACCGGTTCACTCATGCCAGACCGAAAATCAATCAATCACGTTGTTTCATATCGACAAAAGTACACATGCTAGGGCGAAGGCTGAAAAAATTTTTCACGATTTATTTCATCCAGGTATAGTCAAAAATTCGTATGATTGGCCAGTAAATGTGTTTTGTTGCGCTGCATGCGAAACACCGGGAGTTCCAACTTTTTAAAATTCTGTTTGGGTTCCAAATGACCGCCATAAGAAATGATTTTTCTTTTAACATGCCTTCCAGATTTTTGGATTCCTTTTCTGACGCAAAACCAAACATTACGCTTCCGGAGGAAACAATTTTTCTAACCTTCTGGTCAGTCTCACTGACCGCATTTTTACATATTCATAAATTTAAGGTTTGACAACAGTTTTTCTGAGCTTTCTGATTACTGGTGCCTACGCACAACACTCACTTGCAAGTAATCGGTGGTATCGATTTCAATGTCTCTCCCCAACAACACATCCACGTGTGGCTGCTCACTGCGCATCGACCAATGACCGACCTGGGGAAACAGCTATTTGGTCACAATCAATAAAAACCTTGTTAATCGGCCCCCGTTTTGTAACTGAAGTGAGGGTACTTCCTAAGATGATAATGAATCACTAATTTACGGATAATGATTCACTAATTTTTAACCGGCATAAAGGGTTTCTGATGATAACAGCCGGAAACTTTACGCTGATCAAAATTAGTAGCATCAGGGTATGCCTAAAAAGCCACCTGACCAAAACAACACCCAGTCGGACTGATCAGTGATCACAAAGTTTGAATCCGACTGAAGAAAAAAATGTTGACGTGTTTCAAATTTATCACCTGCGATGCGGCCTGCAGCTCGACTTTGACGCGTTGTGCAAACGCCCAGCCCATCAATTGACGACTCATTTTCAGCTCTTCTTCGATCGCAGATGATTTGTTCTGGAATTAAGAGAAAATATCGTGTGATAAAAAGAGAAAATAAACTTCATGTGAAAGGCGGAAAGGAGCGAACCTGATCAGCAGCGTCAAGCGGATGCACAGGTCGTTGAACAATACTCGATCTGAAACAAATGAGAAAAGGATTACGAAAGCGCCGATTTCATTGTTGAACGAAAAATGTTTCAAGATAATCATAAATTCTGATGTGCATCACAGATAGGCAATAAGTGATAGTGATACCACCATTTATAATACAAAACTTAAAGTAAACAAAACAACAACTCCGTGAATCCACACTCACCCAACAGCATTCATAGCAGTCGCTTGCTCCATCAAGGCCAGGCGTTGCTGTATTTCTTTGGTATTGTCCATTATTGTTGGGGTCTGGCAAGAAAATATTTGTTATCCATTAAACAATAATTGGCACAAATAAAAGCTCAAAGTAATTCGGACACTCAAGCCGAAAACGGTACATCACACCATTGATTTGTGCTCGAAAACCATAAATGAATCTGTCAGTAAGACTTTATTTTATCGTAATTGAGTAAATATGTCACCATACGTAAACCGCAACCTGTGCAAATTTCAACAATGATAAAGACTCTCGCGTTTCTACAGATAACGCATGGAACAATAAAATATGGGAAATACAATTGAAGTGCTGTGCGGGCTTTAAACTCAGCAGATCAAGAAACAAGCTAAAACGCTCGCAATCGAAAATAATAAGAAAATACAACAGACAGCGATAGCAGAAGGAGTAACAGGAAGAGCAAATAACTATAATTAGATCAACAACTCAGAAAGTGCACATTTTGTGATGAGAAAAACACAACGTGACAATGCAAAAACGAACAATAAACCGCGAAAACGAGCAAGTCAAATTAGAGTACGCATTAATTTTGTATCAAAATAGAATTTCTCCGTATCACAACTGAGGTAGCAAATGAAAAATACAATACGAAACGACTGACTTCACGTAAAAATTGTCAGAAATGTTCCAAAGTTGTAAATTTCCAATTTCGCTGCCGCACAGTAAAATACGCCCCACAGTTAAAGTCACGTTCGAAACCCGAACGCCAAGCACGCGCAGTTCTGAAACATTGCGTGCAGCTGCCTGGCTGCACGTGCGTGTGTTGCCCGAATGTTTCAAAAGTTGACGTTCGGGTTTAGAACGTAATATTAACCATGGGGCGCATCTTACTGTGCACGGCAGCGAATTTGGAAATTTACTATACCAGAAAAAAGAATCATGGCCGATATCAAATTTGGTGATCCACCCCGTTTTGCTAACGTGTTTTTTGTACTCAGGTTGTTTCGACATTCTGATGACACAGAATTCGACCAGGGCACAATTTTTTTTCTATTCCAGACAGCTCACAGCTGATCGAAATCAATGTTATAGTTTCACCAATTATAACTGGCGGACGAAAAAGTATTCCTCCCGAAAAAAAACGTTTTTCCAGTCCGTAAAATTTCCCACACATTTTCAACGAAAAGTGAAAAACGGCACCTGACGCCAGCATAATACGAATTGATCTCGAACTGCGACCGACACAAAAAATCCGAGCGATCACAGCCGAACCTAGCTTACCACGAAATTTGATAACTAGCCAAAAATTAGAACCATATTCCAACTACAGTCACTACCGCTGCGTGGTACATTGTCTGGCGCCGCGCTTGCTGGTGTATTTCTGCAACTTCTGCTGCACACTATTCGCATGTTGGCACAATTGTTCCAGCCCCGTGAAAACGTCCTCCATCTGCGTTTGTATGGCGCGCGACCGTTGCGCCATCGTTAATGCCATTTCGTTCAGATAGTCGACTCGACCTTGCGGCTGGTCAGATAGCTGAATTGAAATGAGTATTTGATTACTTTGAGACACATCCAACTTGTATCGATCAAATGATGTTTTGATCATCACTTTGGTCCCATGTGCATCATGAACCAACAAAATGTTTCGTAACTATACATGAGAAATGCAACTTCGTTCCACATTCATTATACAGGCAGTGAAAAATGAACAACAAAATCAATTCAGTAACCTTCAGTGCAAATAAACACGTATAATTTCGTTCTTGCGGCGAAGAACATAAACTTCAAAAAAGTAGCCTATAACATAAACGCACCACTTTTGCATTAATCGTATCATGTCTCCATTGTGTCAATGTATCCAAGTTATCCTGTTCGTAATGCACCACACTCGATAGTTGTTGTTTCAGACGATGCACCTGCGAACGAAACGTAATTTAGGCAGGACAGTTGTGATGGGTTCACTCCATTGCTCAGAATTTATGGCATAACTCAAACTTGCTTGTTGAAGCACAGACATACATACATATTCGAGCAAAAGTGCAATAGGCTGCTGATATTTTCTGATTTGACACACAGAGACCAAAGAATGCCAAGTCCTGATCGTGCCACTACGAAAACAGAAAGACAGTGCCCCGTGCCCGATTTCTCAAGTCACCCGTTGCCCCAACCTTCCAAGGTCTCATTCTCTGCCAAGTGTTTCGATCATTGGCCAATCGACATGCGTGCGTCATCGAACCACCGGTATTTCCCGGCGCACCGCGGTTGGATTTCCGAACGATCACCTGCGGGAACAAATCGGAATGTCTGTTTGGTGATAGGAATTGGACACGACGGCAACATGAAGCCTACACCTAAACACTATACGTTGACCGCTTGAGACAAGACAAAAAACCAAACAAACCGACAAATTTCAGCTCCATAATAATAAATCAATAATCAAGCCCTAACCAATTCGGGTCGCTTGAAGTGATTCTTTCTCGGCATCCATTTCATGTTGTACACGGCCAGCAGTCGCGGTCTCGGCCGGTACAGCGCACGATCGTCTTTCTCTTTACTATTATTATTCTTCTCTTTCTTTTGTTTTTCCATCCTTTCCAACCAATCACTGGGCGGACCACGACAATCGATTGGTGGCGTCATACTATCACGGTCCTGGTCACCACGACGACGCGGCGTGTCCGACATCTGACATCATGGTGGATGCATTATCAGGATTTTGATGCTTTCGTGTGTCAAAATGACTATTTGCCCATTTTGGTGAACGAAAATGCCTCCAGGCAGAGTTATGTATGACTTGTTGGTTCAAAAAAATCATTAGACGTTTGTATCACAACGCTGGATAGAGCTTGTAAATCAAATTTATGATAACGGGTAGCAGAAGCAAAGCAACTTGCTTCGGTTCTCTACGACTGCTTTTGAAACCTTCGTAAGATAACCCCCAACATTGCAGCATTCAAGGACATACAAACAGAAACAGCCAAAACGTGCACAAATCAATTCAAGTTTCCGCATTCCCAACCTGCGACGGTGTCAACGTTCGATCGATCACATCCGACTCCGACTGATTGTACTCGGTCGGCGTCGTGCTGCCGCTGTTGTTGTCGTCGTCTTTGGCGTTTCTGCAGTTCATACTCATTCACAAATAGCAAACAAGTAACCAAAATCGGTCAGGGTCAATTGTCGCGCCATTCACGCAAACAATAGTAACCAAGCTAATCAGCCGGAGGAACCAGAAAGGGAGCCCAGTTCTCGCTCGAAGAGATGTGTCCAGATCAACTGTGCATCAGCCTGCATCAACAATCGTCCCCACAGCATCACACCCCTAAGGGCGAACGTAGATTAAATCCGGAATCCGGAAATAATTTGCATACAGAAAGACAAAACATTTCAGGACTCCGGAAATATTTCCGGAAAACGCAGAAATTTGCATGCAAAAATAATGCGTTTCCCGGAAATAATTCCGGATTCCGGATTGAACCTAAGTCCGCCCTTAAAGGCCCCACCTGCTCGACGGTCTCACGAATAGCTGATCACTGCCGCCTTTGTGCATCCTGCCAGCCATCGACGCGTATTTCCTCATTTTCGTCGGCCCAGCCCCACTCTGCCCGCCAGCAGCCCTCGCCTTTTTGGTCAGATTCGATGCGGATCTACTTGGTGCCATCTTGGTGGCCGTGCGTTTTGCAGCCGTGGTTAGATGCGGCGGACTGGGCGCTCCGCCACCTGTCCCGGATGTCTGTGCCATGGCTGCTGCAGCTGCCTGTTGCATTTGTTGTTGCTGTAGTTGTAGACTGCGTTGTTCGGCCTCCACCGCTGGAAAGGTGCGCAGAATTTGACGAATTTTGGTTTGTTGTATTTCATTGCGGCTGTTGCTTTATTTCCAGGATCTATGATGTAACATAGCAAATTTCTAAACTCGCTGCCGGACAGTAAAATACGCCCCATAATTAGTCAGGTTCTAAACACGAAAATCAACTTTTGAAACACGCTGGAAAGACCCACGTGCAACTTGGCAGCCAGGCAGTTGTGCGCAATATTTCAGAGCCGCACGTGGTTCGCGTGCGGGCTGAGAACTTGACCCTAACTATCGGGCGTATTTTACTGTAGGGCAGTGAATTTAGAAACGTAACCACACCAGTATCGACTCGCATCTCGTCAGAGACATAATATTCACTACACACAAAACATTTCTCCCCGCTCGCGCTCAGTTTATACTTGCGTATTTTTCCGCAAAATATATTTTTTTGGAAAAAACCGTTTTTTTCCAAATATTTTTCCAGTACCTAAGGATACCCATGGTCCAAAAACGCCCGTTTTCGAGAAAATTTTGTCGGGAAATGGCCTGAAACATGCTGAAAATGCACTTGGAGATTAAAAAGTGCTCATTTTGAACTGTTTAGCACCGATTTACATTGGTTTTGACAACATCCTTTCGCAACCTTTGAAAATATGTCGGAAATTTTTGGAAAAAACCGTTTTTTTCCAAAAGTTGCCACTTGGAAAAATTTCCGGAAAAATAAAAACGTATTTTTCCGGGCCTCGGAAAAAAACGGTTTTTTTTTCGGGTTTTTTTCGAAAAAACGGTTTTTTTCCGGCCCGCAAGTATAGCTCAGTCTGGATTAATCCGTTTTTTTGCGACCTTTGGATTTGAGTGACAAGTGACAGACATAAAATGTCACGAATACCAGGTAAGTTGTTTTTCTCAATCCGCAAAATTCGACAAACCGCCTAACCATGGAACTGTTGTTTCCTCAGTCGTTTCCTGGGTGACATATCCTCTCCCCCATCCAGTCGATGTTTCAACGTTCCATTATCATTGGTTGATGTCGACGACATCGTGCTGTGATTGCTGAAGAAAGTAAAAGCGGACTGAAAGTCGTTTTGCGTACCAAGTGTCATCATCGTTACTGTAGTGCCCCGCCCAATCACGGTTTTTTATTATCTTTGCGCGCAATTTGCACCTAGAACCTTTACATCTTCGGTGCAAATTGCACATTTTGAAAAAGAAACGATGTTTTTTCTATTTTCCAAGCCGGTATCCCATCACTTTACCTGCATCCATCTGACTCGGGTGCCGGGGACTGACTGTCCACTCCTGTCACTGTTATTGTGTTGCCAAGTAGTGAGGCTGATATGGTCAGGGGTGGTTGTTGCTGATGGTGAGCTGCAGCTGCTTGTTGGTGTTGTTGGATGGACATTTGTGGCTGGTGCGTGCTGCAACAAATAATGTAATGAAAATGAATAGGATTGTTTTTCGTTTTTATCTGGTGTATTAATTCCCGTTTGGTCTTGTTTACCAATTCGATCAAAAAATATTGTTTGCCAACAATAAGGCTTACGTGCGGATATAACCTTCAGGCTTTCACTTGAATAACAATAAATGAGCTGAGTATTGAAAATCTGGGTTTGTTAAAGTGAAAGGGACATAATTCATATTTGGAAAATCGGACCCTTTTTTATTA
>JASAMV010003144.1:0-68635 GCA_030248065.1 Rhynchonema sp. JSB1_4
CAGTGTAGTTCCTGGGGGGGAGGGGGGTCCCCCCCTCGGGTACGCTATCTCCCCCTCGGGTGGTACACTATCCCCCTCATAGTTTTTTTTAGACACTTTTTAGGTGCAATTTGCACCTAAAAAATCAGAATTGCACCTAAAAATTCAGGGTTAGGTGCAAGGTTGCACCTAAAATTTTGGGCCCTTATTTGCTTAATTTAGCATTTATACAGCATCTTTTAAGGTTGGAAAGCTTAGAAACAAAAGAAAAATGCGCTGCGCGGCTTTTCATTCCTTCCAATAAATTCCATCGAAGCATTTGGTCGACATCGACAAAAAATATTGATCTGATTGATTGATTTCGTACATAGTTAGTACCTGGTGTGCTGGTGATAAGATTCAAAGCAAATACATGCTGTACTAGGATCAGTGTAGTTCCTGGTCCGGCGAGGTGGTTAGTGAACCTACCCAATTTGTCGGTGCGGCGGTTAGTGTACCTCCCTGTGGGGGGAAGGAGGGGGAAGACCAAAATTCAGGAAAAAGTCCTTCTTTGAGGTAAAAAATTTGACCTATTTTTGCCCTTTTTTGGAAAACATTCTCCATAAATAGGGTATTTTGGCGACTTTTGACAACATTGACCTGAAAATTACCCATTTTAGGCCTAAAATGCCCATCTTGGGCTAAAAAATCCTATTTTAGGCAAAAATTGCGGCGCTTAGTGTACCTGGTGCGGCGGTTAGTGTACGAGTGTGCCTTGGTCGCGGCGGTTAGTGTACCTTAGGAGGGGACCCCCCTCCCCCCAGGAACTACACTGACTATAACATATAACTAGAGCAGAGCATGACAACAGTATTAGATACCCACACAGTAAATGAACAGCGAAAGTAATTGATTCGTACGTGACCCCCAAAGGTGGATACGGTGACATGAAAATTTTTACTGTTTCGTTTTCTTCTCAATCGGTTCTCAATAATGAAACTAGTACAAGATGTGCTACAAAATGTTGAACTTTCCCTGAAAAGTTTGCTTTTGCTAAAGGAAAACGCATTCATTGCGTTACAACTTTATTGAACTTCTAAAAGCACGCAAATAGCATTGAACACACAACCTGGCAAAAAAGCCTAAAATTGAAGTTTTTTTGTCCAAAATAGGGGTTGCACCTACTTTGGCCAGCTTGCACCTAAAAATTGGGGGGTTGCACCTAAGTTGCACCTAGTGAATTTTGAAAAAAAAACCCTGATCCCCCTATCTCCCCCTCCGGGTACACTATCTCCCCCAATTTTTGCCTAAAATGGCCATTTTTAGGCCTAAAATGTGTGATTTTCAGGTCAAGGTCAATGTTCTCAAAAGTCGCCAAAATACCCTTTTTATGAAGAATTTTTCCCAAAAAGGGGCAAAAATAGGTCAAATTTTCTACCTCAAAAAGTGACTTTTTCCCGAATTTGGGTCTTCCCCCCCCCCTTCCCCCCTCGGGGGTACACTATCTCCCCCTCCAAAAAAAACGGATGGTCCGCTATCTCCCCCTCCGGACCAAGGAACTACACTGTTTTTGGGGGGCTCTATTTTTGGGGGGCTCTATTTTAGGGAATACGGTACCGTATTGTCGGAAATAGAACCCGGGGGGTCTATTTTTTTACTGGGGTCATTTTGGGGGGTTCAATTTATGGGGGGGTCAATTATGGGGGGGGGGGGTTATATTTTTCATTTGCCCCCCCCCCCGACGAAAAAAATCATTGTTAATAATGCCCATAAAAATGGCTTGTTTTCGGTATTTTCTAACTTCAACAGCGGCAATTATGCTTAAAAAGCTGTATTCTGTTGTGTACGCAAGCTTAAACAACGTTTGACACAACAACACAGCCCTACCATACCACTAATCTGTGGTACAGTGAAGGTTGGGGGTGGGGTTCTATTAATGGGGGGTCAATTAATGGGGGGTTCTATTTTTGATTTCGAGCCATTTAGGGGGGTTCAATTAATGGGGGGGTCAATTAATGGGGGGGTTCTATTTCCGACAATACGGTATTCGACAATACGGTAACCGCCGCGCCGGACCAGGAACAGAGGTCGCAATCGGGCCGGCCCGACGTCGGGCCGGGCCGGGCCGGGCCGCGGGGGGGGGGGGTGGGCTCGGGCCGGGCCGGGCCGGGCCGGGGGGGGGGAGGGGCGGGCCGGGCCGGGCCGGGCACCCCGGCCCGAAGCTTCTGAAGTGACTTATTTTACTGAAAAAAGTAGGGTTTTTTTGTCAAAAACACTAAAATTTCTGACGGATTCAGCAAGTAAGTGATCAGTATTGTCCAATGTCCAGTGGTGTGGCTACCCAGGTGTGCAATCAACTTACTGTACCACCAGAAAGGCCTGCAATCAACCTACCTACTGTACCGGCCGAGCTAGGGGGAACAAAAATTTTTGTGTCTAAATTTAGATGCAAATGCACTCTAAAACCCTCATTTCGCGCGATTTTTCGATTATTTGGAGTGAAAAATATCGATTTTATACCATTTTGGGCCAAAAATAGCAACCTACTGTACCAGCCGGGGGCGGCGACCTACCTACTGTACCAGGATGGCGCGTCATTGACCTTACCTACCTACTGTACCTAGGGGGGACCCCCACCCCCCAGCCACACCATTGGTATTGTCTATCTGGCGACTTTTTTATGGAAAACAATGAATTTTCAACCAAAAAAATAGATTCAAAAATCGCAAAAATTATGACAAAAATTGGGTTAAAATCTGAGCCAAAAATTCGGGCCGGGCCGGGCCGGGCCGGGCCGGAGATTTGAGGGTTCGGGCCGGGCCGGGCCGGAGATTTGGGGGTACGGGTCGGGCCGGGCCGGGCCGGGCCGGAGATTTGGGGGCTCGGGCCGGGCCGGGCCGGCCAAACCCGGCCCGATTGCGACCTCTGACCAGGAACTATGGTAGGGGGAGATTTGGGGGATCGGGCCAAACCGAGCCGGCTAAACTCGGTCCCATTGCGACGTCTGGGCCTTAGCCGCACGCATTTGATGATGAAATTCAAAACGACACGTCACGGCGGAGACCAAACGAAAGAAGAAACACGATCTCAAAAATTGAAATTTCTCTTTTATTTCCCAGAGGGGGACGGGACGGGGCGGGGCGGGAACAATCAGGCAGGACCCAATGATGCCCGAAGTCCGCAAATGAGGTCGGGCAGATGTGGGCAGGCAACAATTTGGGTGGTGCGCTAGCCGACCAGACAACGAGTTGTCATATCGGTTTCATGTTTAGAACACGAATGTATCACAATCGTGTCGTCATCGTCCTATTTTCCACATGGCACTGTTCACAGTATTATCAATCAAAAATTTATTATTTCATAACAAACAGAAGAAGAAGGCTGCCATTTACGTAAAATGACTAAAACGGAACAATCAATCAATCACAATATCCGCAGGTTGAAGCACATGATGCCTGCATTATAAAGGAAATGTAAGGCCGACGACAGTAGCTCTTCAGGTACACACACACGTAGTACTTGTCGTCACAACCTGAAATCAGGCACATTTAAGGCGAGTGAAACATTACGTAAGTAAGTGATCCTCCAAGTAGTGCAAGTTTTATATCAAATTTTTGTCTTTTTCTGCACCGACCTGTGGCCTTGCTTTTTGTAGTCGTTCGGGTTGTCTGTGTGGTCGTCGTTACCCATCGTTTCACCAACGTTGTCTCAGTGATCAATGGTTTAGGCGTTGGAAATGTGCCATCACCTGTACCTTTGTCACCACTTTTGTCCTCAATCAGTGAACACGAATAGAGTTTCTTGAGCTGAAAGTTGGGATGATTTTGGCAACTTTATTTCTTTTAAAATTTTGTAGTGTTCTTTTCGTAGTCTTGTTTTGAAAATGCAATATTAAAGGGGAAATTGCACATTCCTAATCGCCTTTCAAAGTCTACAGGTGTTTAGACAGTTGTGTGGGCATCATGAAAGTCAAATCACTTGGTACAAACTCTCAAACGTGTATCCAGGAGAAGCACTTTAAAGGGAACAATTGGGAAGAAAATTCGGCGCGGACCGGCCGAATTTCTACCTGCGCATTCAGGCAAATTGCCTGATCAAAAAGCTGTCAAGGTGACAGAATGTTTCGCATGATTATTGAAACTCACTAACTATAGAATTTCGCTTTTCTTTATATTTCGAATTTCGACGAATTGTTCCAGCGTGACAAGCAGAGCATGAAACATTTAGCAGACACGCTGGAACAATTCGTTGAAATTCGAAATATAAAGAAAAGCGAAATTCTATAGTTAGCGAGTTTCAAAAATTATGCGAAACATTCTGTCGCCTTGAGAGCTTTTTGATCAGGCAATTTGCCTGAATGCGCAGGTAGAAATTCGGCCGGTCCGCGCCAAATTTTGTTCCCAGTAGCTTGTCTTAAACGGAATCTCCTGGGTATATGTTTGAGCGTTTATTCCAAATGATTTGACTTTTGTGATGCCCACATTGCTCTCTAAACATTTGCAAAAGTTGAAAGGCGATTAGGAATGTGCAATTTCCTCTTTAACGTATTTTTACCTACCATTGAGCAATGTAAAAAACATGGTTTTACATCTATCGCCGTGGAAACTCATCGAAGCGTGTGGGTGCGGTGAGATTTCAGGGAAGTCAGATCAGGCCAGGCAATGTTTCGTTGAATCTTTATATTAATCAAAAATTATAGAAGTCTTTATGTACACCTTCAGAATGTCCAAGTCAGATGCCCTCTTCGCCGTACCCAAGTACCGTGTGTACCGTGGATTTATTGCTTCAATTGTATTCCGTCCGTTGACACTAAACGCACGTGGGTGGTAATGCATGACCGATTTGAAGTCGTATGGCTCGCCAAGCAGATCTTGCACATGGGGGCTGATCTTGGCGAAATTGCCCTGCGCACCTGGAACGCTTGAAGCCGTAATTGCTGGCTGTTATACGGAGCTCACAGTCAAGGAGTACCCACGATCAAATCGGCCATCGATGGGCATGATAACAAACACGACAGAACTCACACTTGGTATTCCCGGACCGTTGTAACGAAACGCCCTGGCACTCAATACCTATACCATTGAGCTTTGGTGAGTGCCTGTGCGCATGCATGGTGTTGCACATACTGTACATACGCGCAATGTTCCCACTCGAGCTGCCTCTCCAGTTCGTGGAAACGCGATGAACCAAGCAAAACACACACGAATGTTACTGCCGAGAGACAAGATAAATCCCAAAACATTTTCGCAATGACCGCAAACTGTACGACCCACCCGATCTAATATTATGCCACAATATGCGCACGTGTTTGTCCCTGTCGGCCCGACTCTGTTCGTGCCAGAATCCCAACGCGTGCAGTAGTTCGTGCACGACCACCTCGTGATGCATACAACCACCGCCAAGCACCACGCGCTGTTGCCCGCCTTGACGTCCGACGTACGAGTAGCAGCTGGGTGGGTGAGGAATTCAATTATTCAAACATAGATGGCTAATCATCCATCACTAATTCAAAAAGTGACATGATCCTGCCGACCGCCAAGTTTTATATCGTAAACCCCCACCAACCCGAAGCCCTTCCGGATGTAAACGTAGTCGCGCTGATATGCGCGTCTCACAAACGTCACACAGCCATCGGTGTGCGTGCCAAACGACTGCATCGCGTCCCGGATCAGTTGATTCTCCCAACTGGCTGCACGAAAAACATATACTGTTTGTTCTTTTCTTGTGTTCGCAGTTTAAGACACAATGAGAATGGAATGACTTACAGTACGCTAGATCTATCACATAAGGCACAACACCATTCGGCCAACGAGCTCTTGGATCCTTGATGGCGTTGTCAAATGGTTGCTGGGAATGAAACGAAAGTTGGACGCAGGCACAAAAATAGACTGTGTCCATCAGATTACAATTTTTCGTGAGAATGCACAAACTGTTCACATTGTACTATGTATCACGCATCGGAAGAACAGTGAACAGAACAAGACGTGGTCGGTGTGCTCTACGGTTGTTCTACAGTCTCTGGAATGATCAGCACTTGTCAGTCACTGGAACATTCACCACAAAGAGTCGGAATTAGGAGGCCGAAATATCGTGGGACAACTATGTATTACGCGAAAATAGGAACCAACGCGATGGGTCTTTGTCACTTTTCGCGTTGGAGCTTTTTTGACTTCCCCAAAACGCACCGTGCAGAGGGCATCACAACAAAGAGGGTATAGCACCTATGTAAACCCAGCTGACCTCAATGATGGACTGATCATTCAGGTTGAAACTTTCCACGTCCGGTCCGATAATGTCGCCTTGGTATTTACCTAAAAATTTAGGAAAACGCGAATTGACAATCTTCAATGGTTCTTTATGGCCCACCCCGTGTCTTACCTGAATCCATCCAAACGTCATGGTGTGACACAGAAGATTCTGACCCAGGGCCACCTCCAACGTCATCCACCTGAAGTCCAAGTGCATGCAGTTGCATCTGCGTGAAATTGTAGTTGGGCATCGCGCGTGCTACTAAAGACGGGAAAGGTATATCTTGTGTCACACTGTGGCGATTTATAGGAAACTGCATGACGTGGAACAAACATACCGTTGTACGTGTAGTATTGAGCGCACACGTGCTGCATGGTGAAGAGAGCACATGTTAGAAGAGATATCTGAAATTTGAAAAAATGTGAGACTTTAGGAAGCCTGTCAATCCAACTGGCTGATGTTTCACTTGCGCTGGCAAGAGAAAAGGCATAAGAAACTGGTTCAAGAGGATCACTTACGGTTTCGGTGTGCATTTTTGTCCACAATCGTTCGTTATACGTCACATTCGACGCACCGGCATGAACTCAAGTGTGAAGTCCCGTAACTGGCTAATCAGCTGTTTCATCCTTGACTATGCTTCATTTGATATGATAATAACAATAGAGTTGGCCCACAGATGTGAACAGTGATTTTGCACTTTCGGTCGAAGCGGCGCGAAAAAAACCAACAATAAACAAGCTGTGTGCAGTTGTGATGATAACCTGGACGTGGCGCTTGTACACTATTGTTGTGAATAATTTACAAAACTTTCTTTGCAAACCGGCTGCACACGCCGCTCGCGTGCCGCACACGCCAACCCGTTTTATTGAGTTGTTTGTGTTGTTATTGTTGTCTGAGGCACAAACCCACGTGTCTTTGTTGTTGGAGGGTGAGAGACTGCAGGATAAAATAAGTTTGCCGCGTCGGTTTTTTACGTAATCCACCACTTTACAGACCAGATGCGGTATTGTTTTTTTAGTGATTTAGGGTGAGGCTCCAGGCAGGGTTGGATTAAAAAAAAGTAAAAAAAAATTTTGTAAAAAAGTTTAAAAAACAGTTGGCCACTTTTTTAAAAATTTTGAAAAGTAAGGCAACTTTTTTTATTATTTTTTTCACTTTATTTTCGTTATTTTCTTACTCTTTTAAGGCAAAAAGGCATATTTTCATGCGCTCATGAATCTCAAAAAAATCGCCTGCTGCGCTTATATTTCAGTTTGAAATGGTATTGTGATGGACTCATACAGTTCCCAGACATCCCAACAACCGTTTCAATGTTCGACACCCCATACCATAAAGCAGTTTCATTCTTCAAGAAACCAATTTTTGGTGGTCCGGAATAAAAAAAAGTGATTTAAAAAAATAAAGAGTTTTTTAAAAAAGTTCGATAATAAAAATTTTTGCAATCCAACCCTGGCTCCAGGATAGTGACAGCTTGTATCACGTGTAGAAACACGTCTGTGAATCACCATTCAGCAATAAAAATAATCCAACAAGACTTTACAAGAATTGCAATTTATAACCCAACTGCACATCAGCATACCACACAAACGCATGGGCTGGGCACGCACGCGACAGTCCCTTGAATAGCACCTCGCTTTTTCGCTCATAAAATTGAAATGTGCGAAACAAGCGCTCCTAGTAATTGAAAAATGTCGTATGCATACAAGAACCTGGTACTTTAAACCAAATGGTCTGCGTATTACATTTCAACAGACAGAATAGTCAACAAACAAACAAACTGTTTGTCATCGTTTGTTTTCTCGGTAATGTATGTACATACTTCAAGCTTCAACAGTTTCGTTTTCCTGCGTTTTGGTTTGCAACACATATATATCCAACAGCGGTAATAATTTCGCATAAATTAAGTATCCTTCCTTATAAAAGCTATGGCGCAAGGTTCAAAGTTTAATGGTCTTTCAAAAAATCTAATTCCACACTAAAAGTTATATGAAAAACATGGTGCCTAAACTGCGCGTAGGCGTTGTGCAGACTGTGGCGAATCACGAATTCACTCCCTGTGCTGTGTGGCTGCCAGAACATCCAGAACGATGTCGCAGGCCCGGATATGAGGCCGAGATATTCACCGCTGTCATGAGACTGTTGGGATGGAACTATGAATTTGTGTTCAGTGAGTGCATTTGGTTTCTGTCGATGCATTCGCGCACTGACGATGGCCTGGTTCGCCAGTGAAAACAGGTCAAAACGGCGGCGAGCAACCAAATCGCAGTAGCGCATGTCCCAAATATGGCTCGAGTGAATTATTGCCTAAAGGAATTAGTGAATCAGTAGATGGTGCCTAAAGTTACGAGACCGAGCTTTGAGAAAAAAGTGCGCAGAATTATTCTTTCTTCTTTTTCTTCTTCTGCTTCTATCAAAACTTGGTCCCTGATAAATAGAAGCATCTGGCACCACAAATAACATGTGTGGTACGGAGTTTTTGGGTTTCAGGTGTCATCCGTTTTGTTGTAGGTCATGATCTGAGCCCGGAAACCTGGATCGAGATTAGAACTCAATGTTGAAAAATGCTGTAACTGTGGTGAAAACTTGCACACAGATGTTTTCAACAACACTGAATTCAAATTTGAGATTCTTTTAGCTCGATATAGCATGAAACATTGAGTTTCAGACTATGTATAGTTAGTTTCTAATTTCATTGCCTCACGCGTTTTTACAGACGCAGGAAAACTCCCGTTTGAAGTCGAAGCAGGCAACAAGCTCAACACACGGTCAACAAGCCACGCAGCTGACACACACACAGCTTGTGCGACTGAAACATTCGTAATGCACACGAGCCAGCTGCGTGGCTTGTTGATGTTGAGCTCGTTGCCTGCTTCGACCTCAAACGGGAGTTTCCCTGCGTCTAAATCAAGCAAAAAAATCCCCCCCCCCTGCACACAGCCCTGCGCGCGCACGCCATTTTCTAAACAAAATGTACACTGCGTCTGTCAACAACACAAAAGAACTGCATGAGGCAATGAATTATTGACGGCAGTAATGCATATGCAGCGTTCCACTATGACATATACCTATTGTCCCACACACCGCATGACGTCATCGCATGCTGTGCTTATGTGTGTGTCTGTTGCCTGGGCTGGCTGCGTTGTGCACTGTACTGTGTGCTATGGATGTGGCACCCGTGATGCCTTTATTAATCAGGCAACGACGTAATAAGGACACATTTTTGGGTTCGTCGGGGTCGAACTGTGTACCCAATGCGCCAATGGTACTGTCATGGAACTGAGATTACTTGATCAAGTCATTTTTGCGAACTCGATATGAAATTGAGATGCACAACTCATAACGATCATTTGAAACATCACAAGAGACAAGCAAGCTGATGTTTCATACAGGTGATACATATGGATACGAGAATCCGGACAAACCCGGCGAGTGGAACGGTCTGGTTGGAATGGCGATGCGAGAAGAGATCGATGTGGCTGCAGTCACTATGAGGGACACACCACAGAGATCGAAAGTGGTCGATTTCAGGTATGGCAGTATGGGATGCAAGGTGTTCAAACGAGAACTCAGACCGGTCCGAAAAAATTTTTAGCAATCCATTGTTGAAGCATTGTAAGCAAGCCTTGTAAAGGATGTAAACGTCAGTCTTTGTAAATGTCGGTGTTGGCTCGGTCGAAAGCTGAGCTCAGTTTCAGATTAAAATGCGTTCAAGACTTGAGGACCAGAGGAGCGCCTTAAAATTGGGATCGATTTTAATCTTAAAAAACGAAAACATCATGGTATACATTATAGTTCAAAATTATTCAGTTTCCCACTATGGTCGTATCACCAAGCACTGATCCTGCCACATCCGCAGACAACAGATCACAGTCAGAGTTTCATATTCGATCCGTTCCAAGTGCAAGTCTGGGTCGGACTGCTGTTCGTGTGCTTGTTGGTGGTCGGATTGCACAGACTCACTGCTGTCACTGCCTACAATTGGTTGGTTCAGTTTTGTGTGCTAATACTGGCAACGTTCCACCATGCCTACATAGTACGTACGTGCATATGTATGGTCCATCCATCGGCTCATGGCACTTTTATTTGGGAGGTTCAGGTTCCGTTGTTAAAAATTGTTCCTCCGCAAGGCAATGTCAGAGAAAACGGCGCACAAAAATGAAATATAAGCCGATTTCTCTTTCTTTTCTTTTTCGTAAGCCAACCGGAACCGGAACAGCGCTGGATCCTATCAAGCTTTTCAGCTTAGAAATAGTGTCATGAGCTGATGGACGGACTATATAATTGGTCTCAGTTCCCAAGATCCAGTTCAAACCTGCGCTTCCCACGCAGCATGAGTTCTTGATGTCAAAAGCTTGAAAGTTGCTGATGTTTGTGGTTACGGCACTAATATGTCTTTTGAAATAATTACACAGGTTCCCCAATGAATACCGACCTCCGTTGACAATCGGCGAAACATTATTCAATTACACCAGGGTGGTTGTCAATCAGGGACATGCGCGCTACACACGGCCACATTTGGAAGTTGGCGTACACTTTATGTTTTTTCATTTTTTTCTGTTTTATAAATCAAAATTATTTGTGCATAATTGTCCAGGTCATAATGAAAAGTTGGTCACTGTGCTGTGTATTTCTGGTGGTTCACTACCAGTCCACACTCAACAGTCATCTCGCTGTGCCATCACGGGTCCAGATGCCGTTTGGATCATTCAAGGAGCTCATACGTTAGTTCCGTGTAGTCGCAGTATTTTTAATTGCGTGTGAATGTTTCATCGCAAGAAACACTAAAGCATTCCATCAACACATAAAATGAATAAAAAATTGCAAGTGGATCAAGTTTTTAACGTTACTGTCCATTTCAGCACTTCTTCGTGCCAACAAATATCACCTCAAGTACCTTGATTCGTGGACGATACCGACGGAGAATGCCGAAGAGCTATCGGAGTTGATGGAGATTTTCAAAAAGAATCCTATTCGTTTATTCAATGACAGCGAGCATTTGGGTCAAAATGAAGTTACCTATGCCACTTACATTGACAGCCAGGTGGCGGAGGCACATTTATTAAACGTTTTTATTCTGTGTAGTCCAACCACGAACTCATGAGACGACTTATTTTGAAGTTGACTTGAACGGATCCTGCACGAGCCAGCTCGACGCCGAAACATCTGACCTTGAACTTTGACGTTGAGCTTGACTTTGTTTTGTGAATTGCAGCCATTGTCGTTTTCAGCTTCCCCACCATTACAACGTTCTCTATGACACTTCTTGGCTGGCGATCAAGGACGCATCAGCCCCCTACTATTACGGATGCTTCCTGTTGAGAAAGGGCATCAAGCTAAAAGAACAATTTGATCGTGCGCTGATCGAAATATTGCCAGGTTCAGATGGTGTTGTATGAAACATTACTCATTTGCTTGTTTCTGTCTGTGTCTTCAATATGCTTTCAACACAGTTTTTGTTCATCGAACTTTGTCTGGATTTAGAGTGACGTGAACAGTTCCATCGTCAACATCCGTGCTCGTCATTTGCATTTGATGAAACATTTGTTCGAAATTTCCACTCAGTTTGGTCAAGTACATGGAAAGCTCAAGCTTTTGGGGGTCAGACACTGTGTGCAACAGTTTTGTTGGTTGATGTTTCAGGCATAGAATATATGACCAGGCGATACAAGAAAACAAGGCCAATGACCAACGCACAGACGGACAAACGACCCAAATACATGCGACTCACGCCATTGCACTTGCGCGAAGCGTTCTTTGTGATGATTGTGATGTTTCACATATCGTTTATTGTGCTTCTTGTTGAAACATTTGGCACAAAGTTGCTGGATGTGTGCTGTTTTGTGATATTGATGATGGGAAGGAAGAGGAATATTTGTTGAGTAAAACTGCACAATTTCTGTGCGTCAAAAACGGATTCACACAGATGGGTGAAACCTTGTTTGAAGGGGGCCTTTGACATCTCAAACAACCTTCAAACGTTGCGCGCATTTAAATATTGTTCAGGGCGTTATTAAACTCTCACGTACCAAGAACCCAATCTGCAGCATGCGACCAGGAGATGCACTTCAAGAGGAACATTCAGGAACAAAGTGTGCCGCGGACCAGCCCAATTGTTACCTGCGCATTCAGGCAAACTGCTTGATCAAAAGGTGTCAAGGCGAATGAATGTTTCGCATGAAACTTGCAACACCGTTAACTATGAAATTTCGCTTTTCTTTTTAATTCGAATTTCAACGAATTGTTCCAGCGTGACAAGCAGACCTTGAAACATTTTGCAGCCAAGCATGAACAATTCGTTGCGATTTGAAATAAAAAGAAAAGCGAAATTCTACGGTGAGGCAGGGGCAAATATCACGCGAAACATTCTGCGCCTTGACCGTCCTTGTCATCTGGGCTGGTCCACATTTGATTTTGCTCCCGGATGTTCCTCTTGAAGGGCAATCTCCTGGCCGCATGCTGAACGTTAGACCTCTTCGGTGTGTTTGACTTCTGGGTACATATGACGCCTTGACCACTGTCTAAACACAGGTTTGAAGGGGGTTTGAAATGCGAAAGGGCCCCTTCAATGCTGCTTGCCGGTAAGAATTCGCCGCAACTGGAGAGATCCAGATTCCCAAACATAGTTGCAGTTGATTTGGCAGACAACAATTTGCTGAATGTAACACCGACAGACCGACAAAGGATAGAGAATAAAGTAAACCACAGAATGCACACCACATCTGGGCCATCTTTATCAATAATCTGTCTACGTCTATTCATAAAGGCCAGTTTCTCTCCAAGAAACTGCAGGTCTGGTACACCAAACTATGCGTGTCACCGTAAAAGCATCTTATCTACAGCGGAAAACTGTGGGGCCCAATTTTTTTGCATTATCTTATCGCAAGCCCGCACAAACACTCAGTTGTAACCAGTTTGTTTCAACAACACTCAACTGAGTTTAGGAGCGTTTGGTGTTTGGTGGCTTGGTGTTTGAAGGTGAGATGCGAGGTTGCAACTCTGCTGTCACTTTTGACAGGTTTTTCCTTGTTAAAACAGCAGGTTGATTTAGATACGTCAACAGTACTGAGTCACATAACTTAAAAATCAAATTATTGCAGGAAAGTTAAGAATTCAGCCAGAAAAGGCTATCCAAATCCCGAAAATGTCAAGCTCAGGCGGTGATCACCTCGGTGACACTGCGTTCACAATCAGCTGGCTGAAAACACAGCTCAAGAAATCAATTGGTATCAAGGAAAGCGAAGCAGAAGTGAACAAGTTCACAGCCGAAAGGATAGGTGTCGGACAGGGATACCTGTCTTTCATCAGTGTGTTCTTGCATTTTCAGAACTCTTTCACCGAATTTACACCACCATAAGATTCTTCGTTTTGCAGTTCGCGTGCAAATGTCCTGGTCGGGGGCTGCCAAGGATAAAATGCCCTCATCGGTCGTGCTCAAGGTTCGTTTTTAAGAATAGAAGAAATCGGGAGCCCAGAAACAAAAGTTCGAACATCTTTTTGGTCACAACCTAGGAGACTCGAACATTCCAGATTCCGACATCCGAAACGATCCGAAGCGAAGTGATGGACGACATGAGGGTGAAAAAACACGAAAATTCTTTTCATTTGCGTTTTTTTAGCAATCTGTGAAATTACAACTGTTTTTGTTGATTTGAGGAAGCAATGCCGGACAAAACACAAGAGGAGTTGGACGCTATGATGGATGACGTATGGTATGAATACGTATATTTTGTATGCTGCTAATTGTCTCGACAACCGTGCTCTTTGAACTTTAATTTTTTAGGATGCCCTTGGCTCACATGAACGAATGCTACGTGTACGAAATGTTCAAGGTTACATAACTCAACAACGATGGTTGCTTAATAATTTCAAATTGAAAGCACAAAGCAATTCCCATTCAGGACAACCCTCCAATCCTGATGCCCAAAGTCTACTATGCTAACACAACATACGATGCGAAAGAACAAGTGGGGGTGCTCGTTATGCAGGCTCGTTGAATTAAATTTGATATAAAATTGTTACCGGTCAACTAAAAATAGTGCAAACGCATTCCAGGATTTCTGCCAATTGAATGGAGCGCCGGTGAATCTGATTGACGGACTCAACCTGGCCAAGCTGACGCAAATCATCGATAATTTGGCATCGATGCACGCGTGGTCCTTGAAACATCAAGGTGCAATTCAAACCATAAAATTATATGTCAATGCTTTTTTGCCAAACTATACATGCAACCATGTATTTCGGCTATAGTCGCCACCGTCAATTCAAGTGGTCGACTCCCTACTGTAAATGAGGGCGAGAAATTATACAACCGATACTATATGGGAGTTGACGACAAGAGTTGACGATCTGAGTTGACGACCGTACACTATAAGCCACTATTTCCTTGTTCCAGGCCAATGGGAATCAAAATTCACCTTGATGCCCAAGGAAGAAATGGACATGTGGGCTGATTATTTGAAGCAAAATTGGAAGCAGCTTTCAGAGATGGATCCAGTCAAATTCCCACCCGGAGAACATGATCAAGTGAGAACCAACGGTTTTCTGGGAGCTGGGTACCTACCAATGGTACATGGAACCTTCATTTAAAATGTGTTTTTCACAGGTTGTATGGGCTGCACACGCCCAAGTGTTGTACGACCTGATATTCGCGTACAAGCCAGAGTTGACTGGTGTACCCCCTGTGCTTGTCCTGGGAGACATGTGGTCAAACAATCTGTTGTTCGAGAAAGACACCGACAAGCTGTTAGCGTTGATCGACTTCCAGGTTCAATGAGTTTGAATCTTTGCTGATCCATTGATTGACTGTTTCAGCTTTGATTTAATTTTAGATCGCTCACCCGGGCAACTGCGTCGAGGATCTCTGCCGTGTTCTGTTCACGAGCACACCCGGTGCCCTCAGACGACAGCACCAGTCGTACCTGCTCAAGTACTACTACGATCAGTTGACCAAACAACTGGGCCAAACACCACCGTTCACCATGGAGGTCTGTGAAACATTAGTTGATCAGTCAATCGATTTTTGCGTTTATGGACACTTCAGAAAGGTCAAAAAGGTTCCAGGGTCTTCAAAAATGCTACGAATTAGCGGCGCCCTTCGGCTGTGCGTTCTACATAATGATGGTACCGGTAATGACGAAAGGCAAAGTGGTCGAAGGGCCAGACAAAGAGAAAAGAGTGGAGGAGCTGCTTTTGAGGGCGCGTTTAGCCATCGATGATATATTGCCGTATAGGTCGTTGTATGAAAGGTATGAAACGGAAAGAAAATGATGTCTGGTTGTGGATAGCACACAATTGTTGCCTTTTTCATATTTTCACTTCTTCTCTCTTGTCTTTCTTCAGGGTAGGTACTGTTCTGTTTATGAAGCTATTTTGTGGTCTCGCTGCAGCTGCAAAACTCAAAAATAAGCTTTGAAAATCAATAAAGATTTCCTTATTGGTATATTGAAAGAGATCGCTAGTCAATGACGAGATCACAAAACTGTGACTACACCAAGTCCAACTGCTTCCGACACAATTCTTGATACAAACCGCCTTTATTGATCAGGTCATTATGGGTGCCTGAAACATGGGCTGTAATTGTGTTAACCAAGAAGATAAGAAAAACGTAAACGCCAATGAACATAATCCACCTTCACAACTAAAGTAAACTGACCCTTTTCGACAACTTGTCCATTTTGCATCACAAATATCTGGTCAGCGTTCTGTATAGTCGATAGTCGATGTGCGATTGCGATGCACGTGTGTTGGTCGATCGCACGATCAAGTGTCTCTTGTACGATCTGATGTTTCAAATTCAGTCTACAACTATGTACGTAATGTGAAATACTGGACTTGATGAAGTGAAGCACTGATGATGGCCCTGTTGATGGACAGGGACATTGCGCATATCTGGTTTGCCCTTCAATCAATCCTAACAAATCGGCGGTGCACCAGGTCATCATCAGTGTTCGCATTAAAAACTAACAGCAACTTGGTGCCCATAGGGTGTCTCACAAATGAAATCAAGAAATCTGTATCAACCATGTCCGATCAATTCTCACCCGTTCGCTCTCCGAATCGAGTGCGCTGGTCGCTTCGTCCAACAACAGAATTACCGGTCTGCGAATCAAGGCACGTGCGATCGCTATGCGTTGTTTTTGACCGCCGGACAATTGCGAGCCCAAGTCACCCACCGATGTGTTGTAACCCTGTCGTATAGTGCAGCATCTTTACGCCACATCATCGGGACCCGCCATTTTTGGTCACTCGGGTCTTCAACAGACTACATAATGACCAAACTCAACCAAATCGTACTGACCTGCGGCAGCGTCACAATGAAATCGTGAATGTTGGCCCATTTTGCAGCTTGCACAATTTGCTGTTGCGAAATCGACCCAACATCCAGACCATAGGCGATATTCTCCCAGACGGACGTGTTGAACAGGATTGGCTCCTGCAGACATGTTGGTGCTGTACATGTTGACATTGCAGCATATTCAGGTTCGAGCAAAAGACAAGCACACGAAACGAGCCATATCATGTGTTTTCGGGTGTGACGTGGCCGTCGTTTGGCGCTGACAATAACTTGGTGCACGTCTATGCAAACACACTTCATGGCTTATGTAGGACTCTCCGATCCATGAGCGTTCTTACCTGATTCACCGGCACCACAGCTCTGCGCAATTCTTGAATGTTCAAATCACGAATGTCATAGTCGTCGAGTACCTGACATTTATACTATCTCCTCTCCGTTTGGAAAATAAGAAGAAAATTGAAAACTTATAATCAAACAAAAACCAACGATTTTGCCCGACACTGGCTCATACAGTCTTTGCAGCAGATGAATGATCGTGGACTTGCCACAGCCCGACGGCCCGACGAGTGCTGCCGTTTGACCAGATTTCACCTGAAATTGCCAGTTATTAAATTGAAGGTGCGATTTGTAAAGTCAAAGGTCACCTTCATTCTGATATCGTTTAGGACGAGCGCTTGCGGTCGGTTTGGATACCGAAATTTGAGTGATTTAATTCGAATATTGCCTCGCAGTGGCTGAAATGGGAGTTATTGTCATGATGTTTCGTGTCTAGGAATCGATCGGTATTAACTCTTGGAGTCGGGATCGAGATTCGGGATTGGAATTGACATTTTCGGGATTCATGTAATGATTGATGAATTCGGGATTCATATGGTGCTGTCATTAGTGAATCAGGGGCGATATTCATTTAGAAACATCCATGTTTTGTCAAGACGTGGACGAAAGTGCTAGTTCTTCTGTCAAAAAACTCATGTCATTTAGTGTATTAGTATCTACAATGGCAAAAATTTCGGGATTCGTGATTTGGCCGGAAATATTCGGGATTCGGGATCGGGATTGAGCTCTCAGGATAGAGGTCGGATTTATTTTTGAAGTCTCGGGATCGGGATTCGCGATCTGTATTGAAAACCCCCGCGGTATCCCGAATTCGGGATCGGGATCCCGTTCGAACCCTATTCGTGTCACGGAAGGAGGGATATAAAATATTCAGCCATATTATACCACGATCACTCCTTTGTCGGACAGGCAATTGGTGTGAATCGGCTCACTGAGCGTTTTCTCGATCAAATTAAGACTGGTGAACCCACGCAACAGCTCATTGATGCTCAACAGGCCTTCAAGCACACGGGCGAAGCCAAACGGTACCATCAGACACACACTGCAATCGAGGGTGGACATATGCGCCAAAGAATTTACAGTCGTTGTTGGTCAAACATGAAACGGATATATTGTTGTTGCTTTGGGGTTACGTCGCAACTGACGACGACCTGGCGGAATGTATGTGGGTTAAAGGTCGAAACGGAGCTAGAAAACGACTCTTGTATTCCTACTGAGTTCATTTTCACATTGCTTCAGTTGGTATTGAGTCAGATTTACTCTGACTTTCAAGGCAAGAAAATTGTTCTTGAAAAAATTAAAAATTGAAAAAAAAATAAAATTGTATAAGGCCACTGAATATGAGAAATCGACCCTAGAACAACAATGAAATATTGGAGTAGCTGATGGTATATATATGAGCGCTACAAAATCATTTCCAACTGACCCCCACATTTGACCAGTGGTCAGTGAGTCGTTGGCCATGAACTGTGCTGCAGCGAGCACTGCACACGCGTAGAACACAAACATCAGAATCTTCTGGAAACCGTAACAGCCAGCGCCGACAATTGACAGGCGTTTTTGGGAACTGAAAATATTCGGTTCTTATGGCTGCTTTTGTGTGATAAATTCGGAGGTCGGTTACGGTCCACGTTTAAAACCAAAGTGTTTTATGTTGAGCAATCGTTACATTACGCTACGCGGGCCTCAAAGGGCTCGAATTTCAGAAAGCGAGACGAAAAAGTTTCATGTTCACTTCTCTGGAAACCTGGCTACAACATGTCAGGCTTATGGGCACTTGGAGCACAACAATTCTAGCCGAACTGTAAAAGGGACACAATGCGTGACCCTGGTTAATCACATTGATTACCTGACCAAATCCGTCACCTTCGTTTCGTATCGATCGAGAAATTGGTTTTGGAGCGAGTACGCCTTGACGGTGGTGAAGTGTGTCAAGGCTTCGTTGATGATCTGCATTTGTTTGAAGCAACAAGCCCTTAATATTTATTTAACTGTCAAAACACAGGGGTTAAAATTAGTTCTGATTGGTTTTCAGTACCTTCGTGCATTCGTCCTCCTTTCGACCCAGCCGTTTCTGCCAATTGGCTGTCACGCGCATTTCGATCGATCGCAGTAAGAACATAAGTGCTGCAGTGTTTTTTCAAATTGATAATTTATTGAAATAAATTCTATAACGGAAAAAATCAACACTGGAATCCAACCGTAAAGGCCACAGATCACCAATGTGAACGTTGCACTGAACATCAATGAGACGAGCGCAGCGAGAATACCAGTCATGAAGTTGCCACCCACTTCCGCAAGTTTGAAGGTGGTCAACTGAAACACAAAAGCTGGGCATTGTACTGTATGTACATAGCTTTGCATTAAAAAATTCTGCCCGTTTATTTGCCATGCAAAGGCGTGTTTTCACATCAGGCTGTTACGAATGGGCATGATAACAGTGTAAAATTGAACACCATGTTTCGTTGGGTTTAACTGCGTTTAACATCATGGACCTTAATCAGGCGGTGGGGGGCGCACACCGCCTGTAGTACCATGTATACATATATGTACCTGTCTGACACTGGCCGTATCCTTCGTCATTCTCGCATTCAACACAGCCAAATCGTGTTCCGAATCATCGAAGTACGGCAGATTGTTGCTGAGCATGTGTGTGATCAATTCTAGCTGTAGATTCGTGCTGACGCGATTGCCGTAGTTCATCGTGATGTAGTACTTGGAAACATCAGCTGGTCTGGTCATGATGTTGGTTCATTCATTCTAAGGAATGATATCAATCAACTCACAGCGAACGTACGAATGCCAATCTGCACCACACACGCAACACACCACAACGAGGCGATCAGGTCTTGAACCGCCAACATCTCGTCGTTCGGCAGTGTCAAGGCCTGTGTGAACATTAGAAGGCAGGTAGGGATCACGGAGCCACTAGGTGATCGGATTAGCTGTGTTTGAGCGACGTTTTGCTGTGCGTTTTTTCCTGGCGCAGAGATTTTTTCAGGTTGGATTATCTTGGACCGCTCTTTTGTTCTCGGTCTGCCCTTGACCTTCTACAAATGCATAACATTCTACAGTGTTGATCAGGTCATTATACCGTATCCAATATGCAACCTGCATTTGCGATGTCAACGCTAGTGCCAACGCAATGACACACAGGCCACGAAGCGTGAGTGCAATGACACAGATGATCAAACGCCACAGATCCGATTTGCGACACAAACGGGACCAGACGCGCGAACGTTTCTGTTGGGACGCTTCGTCGACCTGTGCAACATTAGTACATTTTCGTATGCTTGGTGTTGGAACTTGTTCCGGTTCCAGCTCCGGAGTCCGTCGCGTTAGATTGGTTGGTGCAAATCGTCAAGCAATGCCCAAAATCACCAAACATTAAGCTTCAACCCAACCTCAAAATCCCCGCCCTCCGCATCCGCATCTTCCTCCTCAATCAGCCACATTCCACTCCTGTAGTTGGTCGACGGTTTCTCCTGCACCGACGATGCCCAGCTTACCACAGAGTCCGTGTCCGAGATTTTGCGGCGCAATTCTGTGACACTTTTTGATTTCGATTTTTGCTTGAGAAAATGATTGTTGAATGTAATGAAGAGTGAAACACAAACGTTTGCCTGGTCGGCGATGACGCATGCCCTGCGAGCTGCTGGCGCGTGAACCTGACGAGTGAATATTTTTGCTAGTTTGCCGTTTTTCGGTGTAGATTCTAAGACAATTAGCCTCACCGGTGTCGCTATAACCGCTTTTCGCCGTGTCATAATCGGATTGTGCACCCGGACCGCTGGCTGATTGTTGATACCCACTCAGGTGGTCACCCCACGAATCGAATTTTGGCGTGGCGGCAGAGTGAAGGGTTTGGTGCTGCACACAAAAATGAGTGAAGCATTTGTGCCATAAATTCTGACATGTCAACAAGCTTGGTGATCGGAACGCATCTGCCTCTATGCAGCACTTTCCCGTTGCTACTAGCAATCGTCTAGAGTGGCCAAAATACGCTGGTCAAAATTAGAGACCCCACGCCTGGCAGGCACAGGAGTAATCCAATCCGATCGCCAAGAGTCCCGATCCCAAACTGTAATGTTTAACGGGACTATAAATACATAAAACCTGTGTCATGGCGTAGAATCGCCCCTTCCGTTCCAGCAATTCGCTTGGCGATCCGATTTCGACCAAATGTCCCTTGTCCATTACAATCACAATGTCCATGCCCATCACAGTGGTGAGTCGATGTGCTATGGTGAGTGTGGTACGACCGTGACACGCCTATGCGTATCGGTGGGAAGTTGGTCGGATTCACGAAACGACATCAGAATTATATATATTCATTATTGTATACAAGTCATTATTAATCATTTCACAAGTTTGCAAAGCTAAATTTTCGAGACTTCAGTGACAAACACAATAACTTTTTCAATCGCTTCCTGCACCAAATGTTCGCTCGTTGTGTCCAGTGCGCTGGTGGCTTCGTCAAAGATCAGTATCTTCGGATCTCTAATCAGCGCCCTCGCAATTGCCACCCGTTGTTTCTGACCGCCTGACAATTGCACCCCTCGCTCCCCCGCTTGTGTGTCGATGCCCTGACAAAGTAAGGGGTTTGCAACAAGAAAGAAATCCTGGTCCTAAAATTGTTTTTCACAAACATCCGGAAATCGACTGATGAATTCCAGCACATTAGCGTCCCTGAGTGCTTGGTCGAGATCAGCCACTGTTGCATCGGAATTAGCGCACATGATGTTCTCTCTGCAGTCAGGCAAAAGTTCTATCTTTCCAGCTTAAACGAGTCTGAAAGTCCTGAGACACTTGCCGTAAAGTTGTGTTAAACAGAACCGGCTGTTGACCAACATAACCAATCTGTTGACGCAGCCAGTCAACGTTTAGGGTTCGAATGTCCTGATCATCCAGGTACACCTGAACACAAAAAACAGTGAGTTTTTGTTTATAATTTCTTGCCATCGTACGTATGTACGTAAGTCAACTTTTTAGGTAATAAAATTTCGAAGGATACCTACCCTGCCCGACCAGGGATCGAAGAATCTCAACACGAGTGCGGCCAGCGTTGATTTGCCCGATCCACTGCCACCGACTATTCCAATCCGACTTCCACCAGGGATGTCGACACTGATATTGGTCAGTACCTGCAAGGGATATTGGATTAACTGGGTGCTGTATAGACACCGGTCCAGCCGAAACTATTCTCTGCGTCTCTTGGAGCCGACTTACACTGGTATTCGGTCTGGCGGCATAACGAAAGTTGACGTTGTCAAATCTGATATCACCTTGAATGTCCCACGGTTTGATTCCACGATACTGAATGTGCTCGACTTTGGGAATCTGCAATGCAATAGTATTTTAGCCAAATGAGGATTTTAAGTGAAAAGAAATACGAAGGGAAACGAACAATGCTGAACACATCGTGCAGTTCGTTGACACTGCGAAGCGCGAGTGTGAGTGAATTCCAGCTGATTTGCAATAACGTCATGTAGAGACAGGTGCCCGAGATGAGAAGGGTGATCTGCAATCGAAAAAACACAATTAAACAGGCTGTCGGTTGTTTATGAAACATCAGCCTGTCAGAATATCACTGACTCACCACGAACGTATCACCAGGATCTCCATCGGCGTCAGATTTGGTGGCATACCTGCGTGCATGCGACTTTTTCACTTCAAAATATTTGTTTTAAAACTTAGTATGGCTGCATTATTTGATTCAAATGTTCAAAGAATATTTTCAACTCACCAAACGCCAAAAACGAATATTAACGATGATATGACCTCAATCAGTCCTTCAATGAACCCCTTCCAGAAACTGCCCCTTCGCGAGATGCGCACTGCGTCGAACAGATGACCCTTGTATCTGGGGAAACAAGTTTCACTGGATTGTTTTGTTCATCAAAAGTTAGAATTTACAATTTGATAATTTTATCAAAACATACTTTTCAATAGTCTGTCTCTGTCCATTGAATGAGAGCACAGTCTTAATGTTAACGAATGCTTCCATGATCAGCTGCGATGCTTCACCCAGTGCTGCTTGCTCGGCTGTGTGGTACATGCTCGCTTTCTGCAATGCGGAAGTGTGTACATATGTTCGGGGGTGGTGCCATAAACAGTGGATAGGCATAATAACAAGAGAGGTAGGTAATTTGCGTAACTGAGGACAAAGAATTTTGCTGTCTTATAAAATGAATTATACAGCAATGTCGGTCGCTACGATCTGCAGCGTCAATGAACTAGGTGGTCACGTTAACGCAAAACCACACAGGCTCGATTTATGCTCTTGTGAAACATCACAGTGTATATCTGTTCGAAGTCATCAATTGCACGAAGCTCATGAGGACATATGTATCATAATCGTACGTTTAAGCCGATTGATGGTACAGTGTATCTTCGACAAGGGCTATTTGGTGGTGATTTCAAGAACGCCAGAAGCCAAAACTGAAACAATAATAATCAGCTCACCGAATGATCCCAAAACAGACACAATATGATCATGGGCACGGCAGGCAGCAGCACGAGCACAACATCGTAGCGAATGGTGGATGCGATCAGCAATGTGAATGGCAGATGGAATAGACAACCGATCATTAATTGGGCGCTGTGTGATATGGCACTGTAGATGTTGGATAGATTGCTGCAACGTTCACACGGTTGACACCATTAATTTTGATACCAACTTGGTGGGTTGCCAACGTGCGAACGATCCAGTGGTGAAACAGCACTGACTGCGCCACTGTTGACGACCTTGTGAGCAGTGATGTTTTACGCGAACACAAAACCAGCTCGGGTTTGTTTTAGGGGTCACGTGGCCATCTGGTGCATTTGCACTGACGATGACCTGGTGCACCGCTCGTCTGCGAGGGCAGGTCGAAACGGGCAACCAAAAACATGCGCTGCACAACTCGTATTGCCCACTGGACGGATATCTTTATTGTTTGTTATTCTGTCAAGGCAAACGATGTCACGAATGTCCGATATTTCACAATGGAATGAGCCGTGGCGTGGCGTGGGTCAAACAAAATAAGAAGTGACGATCGAAAAGTCTCATTCAACGTTTTGTAACAGTGATGTTTCATGATAGCTGGACGTATATGAACCACCCTTACAACACTAACTCCGATAGATTGGCGGTGACGTCAGCAGCAGTGCGTTGTTGCAGCCATTCAATATCCATGTGAATCACACGCGCCATAAAGTGTATCCGGAATCGGCCCACTTGACGAGCCGCTGTCCAGATCCAGATGTAACGCTGAAAATCGAGGTGTATGACGGCTGTTTGGATGTGCTGATAAGGTGACCTGGTTTGGTGTCCATAATCTACAAACAAAACCAGGTCTAATCACGAAAAGGGCTCCAGTTGAAAATCACCTATAATCAGACAAATTGATTCAATGGTAAAAAAGCAAATAAATGGTCTCGCCACGATCTTTACACGTTGAGGTTATGGTATTGTGGCGCGGTCTCATCCGTAGCTGGACTGCCTTTATGCATTCACTCATTTCCACTGCAAGCCAAAATCTCACTAGATTAATCGACACGCCCACGTTTGGTCCTCGACCGTTCCGTTTCAACCAAAACACCAACGGAAATCAAATAAATTCAAATAACCTGCTGTTCTAGACACAAACCTAAAAATGGGAGCTCAAATATTGACCAAATACTCAAATACGACAAATGAGGTGTGATCTTTGAACTGCTATTCTTTATTCAGTTGAGTTATTGGCGATGACCTGGTGCACCACCTGCGAGCAAACGCAGCACAACAGCTGCACAGTGCACACTACAAAATCTATCCGACACTAGCATTGGAATTCACGCATATAACATCATGTTGACGTTTCATACGGACCACCACCACGACACGGCCCCCCATGCGCATGAGGACACACCCGACTTTGCACGCACGGTGCCAATCGACTTGGGTGATCCCACTTGGTACATTGCAATGTCGCTCATGATCGGACTGATTGTCGCGCTCCTCATCGAGGTTGGTCTCCTTGTTTGATCAGGGAAACATATGAAGCCTGAGACAAGATTCTACGGCGAAGTATCCCATGAGCTGCATGTTTGGTTAACCAAATGTATCTAAGCATCTCAACCCAAGCTAACAATATCCCACCGACGTATGCGGTACTCGAAAGATCGGTGCCGTATTAGCATAATCAGTAACAGCCCTGTCACAAAGTTGGGCCCAAAAGTTATCAAAATTGAATTCAGGGTTACATCATACATCGTCTGAACCAGTGGTATGTGACCAAAACGGAACGCAAAGAGATTGAAGCGCGAAAAGCGGCGCTCGAAGAGAAACGCAAGCAGGAAGTGTCCGACTTTTTCGAAACCAATGCCGATCCGGTAGTATGAATGAGCTCGCTTTTATATTTCGGTGTGCATTGTAACTCAAAATGTTTGTACCGCTACAGTACCGTTCCGATAGAATGCGCATGAGGTCCATAATTCAGTTCACAGCTTTCAGCATCACGCTGCACAAAACTATATTTCGAAGTTGTCTGGCACGGTACTATATGTTTTGGGCCGAATTTAGCAGTATAAACATTGCACCTTGCAATAGGTCAATTATTCCACGCTTGTGCACAAAGTCTTAGAATTGCTGTGGCATCTCACATGAGCGCCCAAAATATTGTAAATTGCCATGTCACAGCCACCGCACGTCACATTCAAAAGCGAATATTCGGTGGCGTCCGAACCGAAATCGGTCAAAAAGTTGCGTGCCAAAATCGACGACCAGCACCTGGACAGTCGCACACAATCCAAATCGAATACCACTTCTGACCGCAACGGTACTGTTGCGCACACACTAAACGTGCTCGAAATAATATTTCAAGTGATTATTTCCCCAGCTGCAGGTGCGCCAGCAGAACGACATTCTACGACACACAAACACACCCCGGACACTCAGTCGCACAAGACGGACGAAAGTGTGGGTGCCGAGCACACAGGGCTTCATTCGCGTTCACATCCCACGCAGCCGACTGTGTCGATCGGGAAAAAGAAGAAAGATTTGTGAATGAATGATTTGGGCACTGGATTCCATGCTGGTGATTAAATGCTATTTTCATTCTTATGTGGATTCTTTGAAAACTGACAGCGCACCTTGTCTCTCATAACATACCATAGACAAAAATGAATATTGCGAGATCGAAAAAATTTGGAAAAAACTCATACGTATGCTTCACTTTGTTTTTCCGGCTAGCACCGTACACTTTCAGCAGATAAAAATGCAGGTCATTACATCACATTGTCCGTAGATTTTTGGTTCTTGAAAAACTGTCAAGCCAAGCAACAGGAAGGGAGCCACAAACGGAAAGTTGCGGATCGAACCTGAATCATAATAGTGACAGCAATGACTGTTGAGAGTATCGTCGCGAGGATGGCGTAATTGACACTTGTGTGCACCATCTGATTGCGAAGCAGCTCAATTTCAGATAATTGCACCCCGGCTGTTTTCGAGGAGTCCTTGTCTTGATAGTAGCGCTCAACAGAACGCTGAAACATTAGGCTTCTCAGGCAAATACTGTATGCGCCTATGGCAATTTTGTTTTATAACACTACTAATGTTACGGACCAAAGCCTTGGTCAATGATGCCGATGGGCATGATAACATGACATGACGAAATTGAACAGTGGAGACTTTCAATGAGGACAATGGGTGATGATCACATAAAGAACAGTTGAGGTACAAAGTGACAAGTCCCAAACGAAATAACACCTCAGCATGAAGACCAACAGACAAAAACCCCGACCTCAGACACAAACCAGCCAAGTTTTATTTCCGAACAATTCAGCGAGCGTGGTCGTTGGTTTGAGTCCAACACTTGTGTCCAGGCCAGTCGCATCCAGTAATGGTAACACGGTGGTGTTGTCAAGAAACGACGGGAACTCACCCCCAGTCTCGTTGGCTTTCTTTGCTGCCTAAAGGGGTGTTGAATCTCGTGTTTTTGTAAACCTGAAAGTTGGCGAAAAAAACTAATTTCGATGACAAAGCGGGGTCAAAGTATATGCATAGTGTGTACACACCGTGAAAAAACCGTTTTGTTCTGGTCAAAACCGAAAAGAACCGTTTTTGAAAGTTGTTTCCAAATGAAAAAGTTCTTTCTGTTACCACAGGATACTTTCTTCGAAAGAATAAAAATTAGGAATGTTGTGTGTCGTAAAATGTGTCGGAAGCTTGGTTTCTGCAATCTTGAAGCTTGTGCATTGAAGCTGCAACATATTGGTCGCACAATGACCATATAAGAATTCATCAAAATCAATCCTGATTTTCACGTTCAGTCACTCTTAACTACTGTGCTATTTGTGATTCTCACAAAACATTTTCAGCTGAAAATAATCTAGCAGATCAACCACGTTGCCGCAGGTCTGAAACATTCTCTTTACTACGTGTTTTGTGTGTGATCGCGCAACGCAACGTCATTGCCCCGTCAACCCCACAAAAAAAAACCAACATAAACACAACATAGAACAAACGAACGCACTTCTATAAAAAATTCCGACCTCATAAGCCATCTGCGCCGTGAAATACGGTCCCATAAATCGTGTGATCACCGGTGCCAGTGCCGCACCAACGGCGGTCAATATCGCTGCAAGAGCCATCAAGGCGAAGTCGGTACTATCGGCAAATTGAAACTGAAATTTGGTCATTGCTGACTTCTTGCTCAGAATTTTCACGAAGACATTGATGTGTTTGTTGGTAAGCTCAGCCACAGGTTTCTGATGGCATAAGGATTAAGGTGTTCAGTTCACAAACGCAGCAGATCACGTGATGTGAGGAAATCAAGAAAAATCAAGTCCCACACGTGATTGAAACAAATCGACATTTTTTCAAGAAAAATTTCTCATCATACCTACCAATTGCCTGAGACCCGCTTTCTTCGGTCTGTCTACTGCATCTTGTTCCTGGAAATAGTCGTCTTGTTTGCTCTTCAGTGGATGAATCGGTATCTCTTCCTGATCCGGGTTCCTTTTCAGGATTGATTTCAATTGGGTGGCTTTACCCATTGTTGTTGATTGAAAAAATCGCCTCAAGTTCAGAAGCACTTGATTTATAAATTCCACCAGATCAAATTTGAATCAAAATATTCAATTGTTATAAAAATACGGAACACGATATCGAAGTTGACAAACGTGGTCAAAACACCAAAGCAACATATGCACACTTCGATAATTTGTTGTGAAAACGGTCAAAGGTTTTTATAAAATGGCGTTTTGACTAGGTAAGTACATGTAATCGCTTGCAAATGCGTAAATATATTCCCTGTTTCACTTACACAAACTGACGAAGTAAAATATCCGTATTTTCTCTTTTATCGCTCCGCCACCAACGTAATCTGCTTCAGCATGCGAATACTGTTATAGCTGTTGTGCTGTGCAACACTCTTGCGAATACCGGTGTCACAAACATGCGTGCAAACACATGAAAAAGAACGACAAGTTTTGCGAAAGGAAATATTTCTCAGATAAGGATCAGTTTGTGCGTCGATGAAAGCACGACCAGTTTTTTTGTGCAGAAACTGCGAAAAACTGGTGGAAAATGTGTGTTTTAAAAATAAGATTGTACGAGTTGCACAGGATTACCAGCGTATTAGGAACAAATGCTGAAGCCAAGACATGGAACTACGCCGTTTCACGAAATTAATTTCTGATGTGTTTTCAAAATAAAGGGGCGCCAGTTAAAGGGGCGGACTCATTGCTAAAAGTGCTCTTTTTATGATTTCAGCTTGTAGCTGGGATGTGTGCAATCAGAACGCCACCAAGATAAGATTTATCGGATGAAAATCGACCGAGATCGAAGCGATTGAATCGGCTCAACCGCGAAATCAACCGGGAACAAAAATAATTTCGGACCAGCTGCATTTTTATTGCAAATCAGGGGAACCTGGTACTCTGGCCATGAAACATTCAAGAAAGTAGTCGTTTTTATAAGAAAACAAAGAAACATTTCTTGGTGCACTTGATCACTGCGTGACGTGCCTGTCAGCTGGCTGACATCAAGTGCACCAAGAAACGTTTCTTTGTTTTCATATAAAAAGGACTTTTTTCTGAATGTTTCATGGCCAGAGTACCAGGTTCCCCGGTTTTTTAATAAAAATGCAGCTGGTCCAAAATTATTTTTGTTCCCGGTTGTGCCGATTCAATCGCTTCGGTCTCAGCCGACATGGATCCGATCGACCTGATCGCGGTGGCGTTCTGATTGCCCAGATCTCGGCCACAAGTTTAAATTATAAAACTAGTACTTTAAGCAATGAGTCCCCCTTTAACAGAATCATGAGGGGAATATGCCAATACTTTCTAAAGAAAACCATTCTGAGTTTAATTTATATGGCCCAAACTTAAGCAATAGCTTTGGTAAATATTAGTATATTCAGAATAGTGAGGCTGTTAGCATGCAACTGTAATTGTTGACATAGGCTAAGGCCAGTTGAAAAAACTGGATGGACCGACTGGGCCGTTCTTTTGAAGCCGTGTTGCCGTGGGGTGGATTAATGATGTTAATCGAAAATGTTGTCCGACAAACTTAACAAATAAGGTGGCTGCCGGAGAGATCGTATGGGAGAAAAGTGACCATACCAGTGACGCTGCTCTTCCAGCAAGTCCAAAACGTCGAAACAAACACCGTCTAATGCGCAAACCAACGTTGAGTCATGCTCACATGCACAATTTCGGAATTGCAAGAGAAACGCGTCATCATCGGCTTTTTGAAAGCATCAGAACCAGAGGTCGCAATCGGGCCGGGTTTGGCCGGCCCGGCCCGGCCCGAGCCCCCAAATCTCCGGCCCGGCCCGGCCCGGCCCGAATTTTTGGCTCAGATTTTAACTAGGCCTGGGCACAATACCACTTTTGACACCCAATACCAAATACCCAATACCAATACCGGGGTTGTGTATCATTAGGGTCCAGCGCTCACTTGGGTCCACTTTTTCGCTGGGCCTAGGCGTAGGCTTAGGCTTTCACTTCGGGTTAGGCTTGGGCTTAGGCCTACACTGCGTATTTTAATAGGAGAGTTTGCAGCCTAAGCTTAAGCCTAAGCTTGAAACAAAGCTAATGAGCGCTGGACCCTAGTGAGCACTGGACCCTAATGATACACAACCGTTATATGGAGGTTTGCGCGCGGAGCGCGCGATTTTTGGGGTTTTGAGGTCGAAAAACACCCATTTTTGCCTATAAAAACCATAAATTGATGGTTGCAAGCAGTGTAGTACTTGGTCAGGGTGTTGACGATAGATAGATTGGGACCCGAAATGTGTTGACGATAGATAGATGACCCAAGTCCGAAATCTGGGGGGGGGTCGACCCAAACTTGTTGACGATAGATAGATGGTGGGGGGGGTCCCCCCCCAAATTCATCTATCTATCGTCAACACTTTTTGATTTCATCTATCTATCGTCAACACATATGGGCAAATCTATCTATCGTCAACAAATTTTGGGAACAATCTATCTATCGTCAACACATTTCGAACCCAAAATTGACATTTTTGCCTCAAAATGGCTCAAAATCGGTATTTTTCACCACAAATAGGCAAAAATCGCGCGCTACGCGCGGATTTAGTACATCTATACACATTTTCATTGATATTTACACATTATTACCTACTTAATGCACTTACTATACCTTGATTTTTGGCGTCCCCCCCCCCCCAACATCTATCTATCGTCAACACTTCACCCCCCAGATTTCGCCCGACTTTGGTCATCTATCTATCGTCAACAAATTTTGTCACCCCCCTTGGGGCATATTATATATTACTTGGTTTTATTTGTCGAACTACCCGGGTCCCTTGGGAGGGGTCAATCTTATCATTATCGTCAAACACCCTGACCAAGTACTACACAGGTGGGGGAGGGGGGGGGGGGGGGGGTCGCCAAAAATCAAGTTAGGTATAGTATAGTGTACTGAAGTAGGTAATAATGTGTAAATATTAATGAAAATGTACTAAGATGTACTAAATCCGCGCGCAGGGCGCGATTTTTGCCTATTTGGGACAAAAAATACCGATTTTGAGCCATCCAAACCCCCCCCCCACCCCCCCCCACCCCACCCCCCCCCCCCCCCCACCCCCCCACCCCCCCCCCCCCCCCTGTATTGGTCTTAGTATTGGTTTGGTATTGGGTTTTTGGTCTGGTATTGGGTTGGTATTGGTTTGGTATTGGGTTTTGAGTCAGGTATTGGGTTTGGTATTGGTTTGGTATTGGGTTTTGAGTCAGGTATTGGGTTTGGTATTGGGTTTTTCAGGATTAGTATTGGGTATTGGTTTTGACCCAATACCTGGGCAAACCCAATACCAATACCCAATACCAATACCAGGCCAGCTTCAATACCAATACCCAATACCCAATACCAGAATTATCCCCAATACCAATACCAAACACGGGTTTTGGTATTGGTATTGGGTGGTATTGGTATTGGGTATTGGGTATCAGTGTGGTTGCAGGCCAATCGACCCAAGATACCCTAGGGGGGGGGAAGGTTTCGGACTTACTCGAGATACCCCCCAGAGGCTACCCAAGATACCCCTATGGTCCGTCAAAAGGCGAAAGAAGGCCGTTTTTTTGCATGCAATTTTACTCAGAATTGGCCTAAATATGTGGGATTTTTTGACATTTTTGCCGAAAATTGGCCTAAAATGACCATTTCTGGGTGTTTGCGCGCGGAGCGCGCGATTTTTGGGGTCCCGAGGTCGAAAAATACCTACTTTTGCCTTGAAATCCGGACTCATCCCTTTGGTCGGCTCTCAATCGATGCCCTTCCCCCCGTCCCCCCCCTAAGGGTTGACTCGAGATAGATATCCCTTATTGGGGGGTGCCCCGTCCCCCAGCCACTACAGTGTTGGGTATTGTGCCGCATCATTTTAACCCAATTTTTGTCATAATTTTTGCGATTTTTGAATCTGTTTTTTTTTGGTTGAAAATTCATTGTTTTCCATGAAAAAGTCGCCAGATAGACAATACCAATGGTGGCTTGGGGGGTGGGGGTCCCCCCTAGGGTCCAGTAGGTACAGGTACCGTAAAAACCTGAATAGATGGGGAGCTCTATTCTCTCACTGACCCCATTTTGGGGGGGCTATTTTACGGGGGGGGGCTCTATTCCGAGGGGGGGGGGCTCTATTAATTCACTGACGTGTGAGAAACATAATTATCTTATTGCCTTGTATTATTATTATTGTATCAGCCGCGCGACAGCGTTGCGCGCACACATGCACACACCTACATTACACCGCCCGCCTGGACTGACTGACTGGTCACTCTGACGCAGTCAGTCAGCATGCACTATGCTGCGCACGCGCGCCTAAGTAAATTAATGCTTTCTCTGTGTTCTCCTTTATTGTATTATCGTGTGAAACATCACCCAAGCTTAATAATCGGTTTTTACCCATATACTTGAGGCTAATCAATAAACAACCGAACGAACGAATTGGGTATGCCTAACATTTGGTGAGCCCACGTGCCACCCCAGCTACAATCGCCCCTGTGTGGACCAGTCAAGCATCCTCAGTGGACCGCCGCTCTCGCCTCAGTGGACCAGTCACTCCTGTGTGCCGTGCCTCAGTGGACTTCGTATACCTGTGTGGACTCCTCCAGCTTCCATTCCCCTGTCTCAAGTCACCTGTGTGGACGCCAAGCGCCTCAGCGTCACTTCCTGTGTGGACTCACCCTGAACTCAGTGCTTCATCACTGTCATCCGGCCCTCATCTCACCACCATCCAGGAACATTGGACTTCATCATTCATACATATATCACCTGACGAAACGTGAAACTCCCAACGTCAAACGCTTCTCGTTGGCCAGCAACCGTTACAACAGCGCCCGACGACCATCGTTCACAAACAGTCAGCTACGTCATGCATCCCAACACTGCTGTTTCATCGTGAGTGGGAAAGAGATTATTGGCCCTAGGTAGCATAGAATGTAGCTATCGTGTAATTAGCTTTGCTTGAAATTGCTGTTTTTTGCTGAATTTGGGTAGTATTTTGTGAATTTCCATTGATTGGCGATCGATATATATATACGCTCGCTGCAACATACATACAGCAACGCGCATACGCTCGCTGCAACACAACTCACATACATACGCACCGCACATTCACAAAGTTGACCTTGAACGGTTTCACTCAGCCACACACCAACACTTATGTGCCTGTAAGTTATCCTAAGTTCTGCGCACATAATATTCACTGTTTATCTCATTGTCCCACCATAATCCCACTAACACTTGCGTGACCTACCTACTTTCTGCATCGCCACCTTCTGTGCTTGCCTAAACTAATATTATTGTAATACCCTGTGACGTTATACGTGCACATTCAACAGATTCGTTCACAGAAGCAGGTATTGTACCAGGATATACTTGTGTTCAGCTACACAACCTAATAACGCGTGCGCACCTACAGTATTGACTGAAGGGGAACTGCACGATTAACAAATGTGTGCATAGTTAACAATTGTTGTTGCCGTCCCGTTGCGCGAAGACTGTCAATCTCTCAACAGAGTGTTCTCTTTGTATAATACGTTACACCCTGTCCGTGTGTTCAAGCGTGAACGTCCGTCAATTTTTTGAAGTCTGTGCAGCTTAATCACATTCTTGTTGCCAATAACTACTGTAATTGTGTACAATTAACCAAACAGAGTCAGATAACCATGTCCGAAGTCGAAACGCGCGTTGTGTACCCAAGAAGCGATCCACCGAGCTGGGACGGAAAGTCCTCATTTGACGATTGGAGCAATATATATGACTCATATTGCAACTCCAATAACTGGACAGACGAAATGAGGTACCGAAATGTGACTCGATTCATGCCGTATTCAATCGTCGATGCGTTCATTCATCCGTTGCCCGCCGACGTGCAAACGAGTTGGCCAAAACTTCGTCAATACCTGCGCGATCTGTTCTACAACACCGAGGAACCGCTTTATGCGGAAATTCAACTGAACAATGCCAAACTGCAGCCCACAGAGACGGTCGACAATTACTACACACGTCTGCTACAACTTGGCCGCAAAGCGCATCCAGAAAAGGACATGGATCAACTGGATCAAGAACTTGCGACCAGATTCCTGCTCGGCTTGCCGCCCACGTACCAAGATCGACTGCACCTGCTCAGCATGAACGCGCCATCCACTCAAACCAAGTCGGCAAAGGCCTACTGGCGCTTGGTTCGTCGAATGTACAACATGCAGCAGTTCTTAACAAACGAAGAAACGCCTGCCAGTGTCGCGTCGGTCGTGCGCAACGACCAGCAGCCGAAACGCCCACCACAACGCGTGATGCCACGTCGACGCAATTCCGAACGTGATCTCTATGATGCAATCAACCAGCTACAGCTGTCCACCCCGCGACGATCCAACGATGACCGTGTATGCTACAAATGCGGTCGTTATGGACACATCGCTCGAAATTGCGACGAAATCCGGTTCCATGGCAACGACAGTTCAGCGCCACAGCGTGGACGACAACAGCAACGAGCGTCATACGGTCGGTCACATGATCAACAGTGGAATAGCAGCGGCTATCCGAATAGCAGGCAAACTGATCGCACACCGCCGCGCTACAACGCCCACTACCGCGGCAATCCAAGCGCACATCGAGGTGCGCCACAGCGTCATCACAACAACAATAGCGGTCGTGTCAACGTAAACACACTCACATGCCAAAGCACCAACGACCGACTTGACAGCGAACACGAAGGCACGGCAGATGTTGACTTTCAACCGTTATTCTCGGCCTACGAACCGACGCCTAATTCGAACGAGCAAAGTGACACCACCGGTGCATCGCTGTCCGAATCCGACCAATCCGAACGTCTGTCACAGCAACAAACAGATTCCGGTCGACGTGGACGTTCAGGTCATCAAACGCTACAACTTCTGTACCTCACGGCCATCGTCATGGCATTCTTGAATCTCGCAACGTCAACGCAAGCTGCGATGGTTTGCAGCCACCAGATCGCAGTTCCAATGCCAACCATTCCCGTGCCGACGACCTGCCCGTACCCATTCAGCGCCGATTACAAACGTCAGAAGGTACAGTACGAAGCAAAGACAATCCGAATCTTCCGGAGCATCGACAAATTTGCTTTCATGATACCCGGCACTGCGTGCGTCAGAATCGCGTTTCACAACTATACCGAATTCGACTTCGCGCACTTGACTTCGATCGAACACAGTGACATAAAACTTCTACCAGTTACCGTGAGCCACTGCGAAGAAGTGTGGCACGATCATTATCCAGATGATCAGGAGCACAAACACACCGGCCCAACACTGATTCATCGAAATATTGATGGCACCGTCACCATTCACGCATCGTGGTCATTCAATCTGACAAGCGACAAACAAATGACATCGCCGACGTTCAATGTGAGACACTGTCGCCCCGACGAGCAACAGTGCACGCTCAGCGATCCGCCGACAGTTCTGATGTGGGAACCAATCGTTAACTTGTACAAGATCTTCCCCAACTGCACACCGAATATGAACAGTCTATTTTTGTCGAAAAGAGGATATGACACTCACGGAGTCGTCAACAGCGACCGCAGCATGTTCATCACCGCAAACGGAGACGAAGTGATACCACTGTCACCCGTACCAGCAACATTCAAACCGCAGCTGTGCACGAACCCTCAAGAGGAACCCGAATGGTACAGCATCGGCACCGATACCTATGCAACGATTGCCTCGGCTTGGAACACGGTGCGCTTGCACCAGACTTTAAACTCCGAAGCCGCCCAGATCTCTACAGCGATCACTCTTCATCGGTTGTGCAGACAACAACAGCAAAGATTTGAATTCTACAATTCATCGGATGCCGACGTCATGACCACAGTCGTACAAGAGTGGCTAAAACGCCAAGATATCGTTGCGTCAAAAAATGCGTCAGGTTTCTACTTGCATCCTTGTGTTCAAGCATCTATCGAATCATTTGACTCCCGACGTGGAAACCAGATCGCATTTCGATTTCAAGATCCCAACAACATCGTGTCAAACGCGTCATTGTTCCAAGGCTTCGTTAGCGACACCACCAACGAGATACTACCGTATCCACCACGTGCCGCCGGACAACATCCTGCATTCAGCCATGAAACCACGATCCTTGACAGATTGGCGTCTGTCATACTGGCCGAAGAATTACAAGTGCATGGCTTCCCGGCTCAAACTCGCGAAGCATGGGCTCATCCCATCGACGGCAACGCGACAATCGTGCTGCAGATATACCGCGAGTATATTGCAACACGGGCATTTCCGATACTGCGAAAACAACCGTTCGACCTTTCGAAGTATCTACGATATCCGTTCGTGCAGCTACTTATCGTCGCGAAAGTGCTCATAGACCTTGTCGTGGTTTACGTATGTGCACTGACCTGCAGGCTTCGCAAGAAAGCAGCAAAGTGGACGAACAGCCTATTCATGCGCCGCCCAACCACCCACGAGCGACCAATTGTGACAAACAATGTGCCCCTGCTTGGCAGAGCCCCTGGAGCAAGTCACCAACACAAAGTTCCGAAGTCGTTGCGACAAACGTTTCAACTGATCGGAAATCCGGCATGAACTTGTGTTATTTTTTACAGGGCTAGCCACATGTCCGTCAGTTTATTCGTGTTCCCGCGTTCGTTGATGTTCCGATTATTTATGTTCACTGATCACGTTTGGATCATATTCGTTGTGCACATGTTCTATGTACGTACGGAGTTGCTCAGGTACCGGCTCCACAATCGTATCACTCTGCGTTTTGCCTTTTACTAGCACGACTACAGAAGCACAATGGAACGCTTCCGTTCACAAAATCGCACTAATTCACACTTATTCGCGTCAGCATCGCGAAGCATGGAATTTGAGCGCACGGCTCAAATTCGGAACACAAAATCTTCACTCACTTCCACTGATTATATTGCACATTCAAGCACCTACGCAGCACCAACACTTCGAAATGGCACCAAGCACAGTACTAACAATTGTGTGCACATGCACTGTCACTTGCCTGGTTAAGGCATAATTAACCAAATTTAGGCCCCACAGCTTTCTCACCTCAACAGGGAGAAAGAACCATACATTCCACCTTATCTCTTCTATTTTTTCTCTTCGGAAACCAAAAAGGTCACGCATGACATCGCATGACACACACAACGGCGCACACGCAACGCACACGATTGCGAGCGCTGCTATGTGGTTTGCAAGTTTTGTATGCAACTGTTGATTCTAAATTATTGTATTGCACCATTGTTCTTATCTGGGACGGGCCACCCAGTTCACCTAGCAATTTATTCCTAGACTTTCAAACGTTGTGACGGACTGATCACCCAAACCAACTTTTTGAAAACTGGGACTTTCTGAAATACATTCTTCTGGCATTCTAAACGCTTGTTCTCAAAACTGAACAACTTGACATTAAATATTTGCTCGAGTTTACTTTAGTAGCTGGTGGTTTATCTCAACTCCTCTTATGTTAGGTACCCAAACATGAACACATTTCTGATACCTTCTGATAATAATGTTGTTATGTAAAGCTCTTCTACAAACAAAGGATAAGTTTGATGAATTTTCGGTTTGTGTTTCCATGACATTTTATGATATCTGTCTGTATGTATTGTTCTTTATGATATCCCACATTTATCATGATTTTCATCTCATTTTCTATTTCGAGTTACACCTCCAACTAATTGTTTAAAGGGAAGAGGAAATGTGAGAAACATATTTATCTTATTGCCTTGTATTATTATTATTGTATCAGCCGCGCGACAGCGTTGCGCGCACACATGCACACACCTACATCACACCGCCCGCCTGGACTGACTGACTGGTCACTCTGACGCAGTCAGTCAGCATGCACTATGCTGCGCACGCGCGCCTAAGTAAACTAATGCTTTCTCTGTGTTCTCCTTTATTGCATTATTGTTTGAAACATCACCCAAGCTTAATAATCGGTTTTTACCCATATACTTGAGGCTAATCAATAAACAACCGAACGAACGAATTGGGTATGCCTAACAAGATGACGAACTGTACTCACTTGGTGACATAAAGTCGTTGGCCAGATTATTGTTTATTGGCCAGATCAGAGATAGTTTTAGTGTTCAATAAATAAATCGAAAAGGCTGAATAAACTAAACACCAGAACATTAATCAAGCTCGATGACAACGCACGAACACAAAACACAAACATAACAGTGTGAAATAAAGCAGATTTTATGCAGTGCAACGGGGTGCTGTATAGAAAATACGTCGGCTCACGGCACTCAACACACGCATGTTGCGTGCTGCATAGCAGGCGCCAGCAAAAGTCCAGAAAGTGTTACGTCAAACAGCAAGAAAGCGGCCACCAAAGTACAACACCCGCTCAAGCTTTAGACTTTGTTTGGAAAATCTGTGTTCTTCTGCACGCGCTGTCTGCATAAAGAGCCACGACGACTGACGAGCCGACGGATTGTCTGTACACAAAATGCTACATTAGCAGGACAGAGGGCACGATCGATAATAAGAACCGTATGAGATTGCTTTGCATTGCAGTCAAGTGAATAGTAACTTATAAATGCGTAACGCAACGCGCAAATCCTAATCTTCTGCCAAAATTCGCCTACGGTAACGTATCACCATGAGCTGGATTGTCGTATTGCATGCTGGAGCGCGATGCACGATTCGTAGTGATCACTGCAGCTGCATTCGTGACACCGCCTTGTGAGGTCTGCAAAAGAGCAATGTTTCATTGCAATAAGACCGCGCTCGTTTTCAACTTCGTTGTCAAGAAGAGTAATCGGACAACTGTGAACAAATCGAACACAAATTATGCAAGCCATAACCAGCGCAAATCATAATCAGCGAATGGACCAAGTACTAACCGTTTGCAACTGCACAACTCCATTTTGAATACGCGTCTCGGGGAAACTTTGGGTCTGAGTTGGTCTCTTTGGTGATTCCAGCGGAGTATCAGCGAAGCAGCGGCACAGATACACAACCTGTGGACCACAAACGAGTTGCGGTTAGTGTGTGGGTACGATACAAATTAGTTAGTCATCATGCGCCGCCAGGACGTTTCAACATACTGAGGTTTAGGTTTGTTTCGGTTAGTTGGTCATTCACAACAAAAACCTGCTGCACAAAAACAATTACAGAAACGCAATTAAGCCAACTAATCAATAACCGAGACAGGCCATTTTCATCAACATTAAACAACACAAAAAGCGCTTCTATTGCGAACGTACCACAGCAGTTGCCACAAGTGATCCAATAACCATACCAGCCAGCACATCGGTGGTGTGATGTTTGTGATCGTTGACACGTGACACGCCTAATTGGTAAGTGAATGAATTTGTTTGAATTCACGAATAGAACGAAAACCAACACAAAACATGGGATTAGATGAAAACATACCACAGGCGGCCGCGGCGCACAGCAGCAGGAACTGGCACACAAAGATGAACAGACGACTGCCGGCAACACGCCAACGGGCACGATAGTGCAGGTAGAGCTGGCAATAAACAAAAGCTTTTCGAAAAGAAGGATCAATTTTTGTTTTGATATTGGTCGCACAATGACTTTATGAGAATTGGTCATTTTTTCCTGAATCGTAAAGCGGGAAAGTGACAGGGCAATGACGTTGCGTTGCGCGATCGCATACAAAGCATGTAAACAATGGAATGTTTCAGACCCGCAGCAACGTCTGAGCTCTGCTAGATTATTTTCAGCTGAAAATGTTTTGTGAGAATTACAAATAGCACAGTAGTTAAGAGTGACTGAACGTGAAAATCAGGATTGATTTGATGAATTCTTATATTGGTCACACAACGACCGCATAAGAATTCATCAAATCAATCTTGATTTTCACGTTCAGTCACTCTTAACCACTGTGCTATTTGTGAATTCTCACAAAACATTTTCAGCTGAAAATAATCCAGCAGAGCGCCCACGTTCCTGCGGGTCTGAAACATTTTGGTGACTGCATTCTTTGTGTGTGATCGCGCAACGCAACGTCATTGCCCTGTCACTTTCCTGCTTTACGATTCAGGAAAAAAATTTGACCAATTCTTATAAAGTCATTGTGCGACCAATATCTGTGGGTGTGTGGCTCTTTCAACCATGTGGGTGTGTGGTTTATTTCAACTGTGTGGGTCAACCCACACCCACAAAGTTGCAACTTTGTTTGTTTTTGACATTGACAATGTGGCAAAATTCAATTTCAGCACCATCAACACAGGTTCATTTGAATTTTGTGTTGAAACCAAAAAGAAAAAGGAATTTTCAGGAAAAAGACCCTCTATCAGGTGGAAAATTTGACCTATTTTTTTCCTTTTCGGAAATAATTCTTCATAAAAAGCGTATTTTGGCGACCTTTGACAACATTGACCTAGAAATGACCCATTTAAGCCGAAAATGCCCATTTTGGGCAAAAAGTGGGCAAATTAGAAAATTTCCCGGAGGGGAAATTAGTGCACTAGTATACCTTGGGGAAAGTAGTGTAGCTTAGGGGCCCCTCCCCCAGGAACTACACTGGATCCCAGGATCAATGGGTGTGGGTGTGTGGTTTTTTTTCGCCAGATGTGTGGGTGTGGGGTGTGGGACAACCCCCAGATTCCGATCCCAAACAATGACCATATGAGAATCCATCCAAAACCACCTTAATTTTAGGGATTGCAAAAGTTGAGCACTGTGCTATTTGTATTTCTCACAAAACATCTTCATCTGCAAATAAACCAGCAGATCAACCGCTTTTGAGCCACTGTAACATTTCGTTTACCGGATACTTTGTGTGTGAGTACACAAACCTGACCAACAGCTTACAAACGCAACTGATAAACCACAAGCAACTAACCACCAAATAAAGTGCAGCAGCGAATGCAAACGATGTGTGACCTGATGGGAACGACATACGAGCCTCGCGCAACAGATCGTCATTGTCCGTCGCTGTACAATGCAGTTCGGTCACATTAATGAATCTGTGAAATCGGGGAAATTTGGGTCGAATACGATTGTGACGAGCGTAAAACAACACGACAGCAGCAAGAGAGCTCGTGACCCTTTTGGCCAAATTATGTGCAGCAATACCACTTCCACTTTGGGCGCACGAAAAATGTTCAAACAATTCCGTATAAAACTCGAACCAAAATCTCATTCGCTCCCTGACAAAAAACTAATAAACTGGAATCGCAGTGCTTACTTGGTCCTATCATTGCACGCAGCTCTATTTTCCACAGAAGGCTGACAAACAGCCCAAAAATTTGGTCTCAATCTGCCGACTGTTAACTTGAGCAAATCAGTAATAAACGTATTGCACAGGCACGTCACGGCGTACAGACCTTGAAATGAAATGAGAATAAACACTTTGTGATTTTGTTCGGGCTCCATGTTTTCCATTTCTATATTCCAACATGACCAAGCGCATACTGGAAAATGGAAATGAAATAACAAATTTTCTGCAGCAGCCATGTCTTGACACAAACAATTTGCGTTCAGCTCAATTCTCGATCGCTGATTAGTCAGCTCTCACACAGAACATGTTTTGTTTCATTTCCATTTTCCAGTATGCCCTTAGGGCGGACTTATGTTGAACACGGAAACCGGAACACGGAAATATTTCAGTGTTCCGCGAATTTTTGAAGAATCACGGAACACGGAAAAATTTCCGTGCCACGGAGCACGGAAATAATTCGGGCACGCAAACGATGCTTTCTCAGAGATGATGACAAAAGCCAGCGTGCTGACGTCGAAAGCCCGCGTGTTGACGCAAACGGCAACTATTGACACGGAAATGTTTCCATGTTCCGTGAAAATGAAAAAAAAAACACGGAACACGGAAATCGTTCAACCTAAGTCCACCCCTAGTCACAATGGAAGATGGAAATTGAAACCTTGGACATGGAAAACCATTTTACACTATGACTAAGGGAGCCCTAAATCCAATCCAGCATAAAACACTAAAATAAAATGAAAAAATTAAATGTCACCTAAAAATCGATAACATCGTACCCACAGTCTGTGCACACGACATCCGGCCAGAAGCAGATAGTCGGGTGCACATTCAGTCAACGTCTCACGATGGCATAAATGCGCTTCGGTGGCAAAAACCTGAAAGATATCCAGATTTTTTACAGATGCACAATAAATTTTGACAGAAGCTGAAAATATGTCAACTTTCTTGCAATTAATTAAACAAAGTAACTGACGAGCACAGTAGCGATGAGCGTTGTCACGAAATACAGCACATGACTGGGCACGGTGCTCTCATGGTACGACTGTTGTATGCTCAAATCGTTGCAGTAGAAACCACGCTCGAACGGCTCGGCAACGAATTGGAAATACAGCACGGGCGCACAAATCGATAGAAATACGCCTGAAAATCAAGGTTAAAGCCCGGTCAGGCAAATTTTCTTTTACTGAGCAGCTTTGAGAAAGGTAAGAGCTCAAAAACCAAAAAGGAATACATTGTCATCACCCTGCTGTCGTGATACACAAACTCGGATCAAAATGCAGACTTTGCTTCGTCAAGTCACATCAGACTGACTCACCCAGATCACAGGCTATTCTTCTCAGCCGAATCCTTGTTGTGAACGGACTTGGCGTCAATATACGTTGCATTGTTAATCGGCGCACAAAAAAATCAGTTAAATATTAATTTAAGGAACTTATGGAACCAGCACGCGCTTTAGTAGAGTCCTTTTTCAAGGCTGCTGTAGAAGCAACTGCACAACGAGATTAAAAGTACGATCACACAAATCTTCCGGACATTCATTTTATTCTATACATGCTATAATTGTACATATTATGAGAATGTTATAAGGATATTTATGCGCTAAAACGACATATAATACGAGAAAATAGACAATTTAGAAAGCAGCTGGTTCTGGAACAATTTTAAACGTTCTGGAACACTTTACACCGCTAAACCTCGCAAAACACTTTATTTTAGCTAAAATAAATCTATCCAACGGGCACAACTCGTAACCGCATTAACGTATCACCACGGTTAAGTCACTAGATTTTTTTGCAAGAAATACCATAGGTCGTAAGTAGGAAACGAGACTTATTTACACGCGCAAGATCAGTCACTTGGCTACCCAATTTTTTCTTGTAAAATAAAGCTAAACATGAGATTGTTGTATAACAGATGTTTTGAAAGAAAAAAACGTCAACACTCTAGGAGAGGCACTTAAATAATACCAGATCAAGATAGTTACTTGTTACTTGTAGATGGCCAAGGAATTTTAAAAAGAGGCCAAGCAACCAAAAATACGATCAGTGTGGGGGCGCCAGAGCACAGTCCCTCGGCCACTTTTTTGGCAAGTTCTGATGCCTTGATGTCATTGAGCAAACGTTCCATACAATATTTATCGAGGTCAAACGGCACGAAATCTAACCAAAATGAACAAATTTAGAACGTTGACGATTAATGTAATCTTTGTAATCTTGCAGTTGCGTCGGTTTGTGGAACTGCAAAAAGGTAAGCATTTGCGAACCCAGAACGTTCAGTGTTTACCTACAGTCGAGACAAACACGAAATTTCCGTTGTCAAGGATTGAATCCGTTATGTTAGTTATTTTTTAGGTCGAAATTTGAACATCTTTTCCTTTTTCAAAAAATTAAATAAAGAGGTTTTTTGGCAGCTCTGGGAACATTGACTTAAAAATCACGCATTTTAAGCCTAAAAATTACCATTTTAGCGAAAATTTGCCTAATTTAAGCAAAAGTTGGAGGAGAGACGTACCCGGAGGAAATAGGGCAGGGCGTTCCCGAGGGGGGACGGGGACCCCCTCTCCCCAGGACCTACATCAAAGCTTACACCTGAGTGGTAGCCCGATTTCTGTGGCGTATATTTCACAACCGAGTTCGCTGGTTGTTGAAACTCATTCCACGCTGCAAAATAAAATTTCAGCTTTTTTGTTCAATATGTCGTGCGTGACGTGTGGGGATCGGGCAATGTCGGATGTCGGCACTTACAGAAAGTGTAGGTGTCGGGTATCGGCTGCCCCAGATCGGCCAGATGCCGGGTGTCGGATTTTTTCGACCCGACATCCGACACCCGAGACTTACAGTTCAAATCATCAATCTTGCTCAAAGGAGAATTTTCACAAAATATTTCTTGGACCCATACCACTAAGGTGCAGAACGCGTTGTTTCGGTGTTGAGTTTGTTCACAAACCTATCAGTTGAATAAACTGAGCCAAAAATTGGCACAAATGAGCAAAATTTTGCTTGTTTTTGGTCGAAAAAAGATGTCGGGTGTTTGGTATTTTTCGAACTGCCAGGTGTCGGCCTTTTATTTTCTAATGTCGGGTGTCGGTGTCGGGTTTTTTGTGCATAGGTGTCAGGTGCCGGGTACCACCGGATCCCATCCCTTGTGACGTGTCAAAGGCAAGCAAGGCAATGAATTGAAACTTACCAGACTGTAGACATTCAATGGCTTCTTGGTGTTTCTCGGACGGTTGAAATTGAGATGGATTACTGTTCGTCCGATCAGACTTGGGTTTACGAATGTAAATCTGAACAACTATTCTTGTTGCCAAATTCGCAAATTGAGAAACATGACAAAAACAACCAACGTGTTGGTGTGGCACTGCGCCGCTCTCACCACTCCACGCCGTGTTTATCATTCTGAAAAGTATACCATACCGTCTTTCAGACGGCAAGCAAAAAAGCTTGAGAGATCATTTTCTTTTTTCAAAACAAACGCACCTGTGACAAACCCAGACCGACTTGTCGATTCTGTGTTGCTATTGTAGGAGGCTGAAAACACAAGGCAAGGTTGCACGCATCAATTAAATAACGTTGCATGCGGATCAGAATGCATTTGAATTTGGGAAAAAATATGTTTTTTTTTCATCAGTGAACCTGGTGTGGGCTGGTGCTGTTGTAGAAATGCCTGGTTCCCCTGTAGGCGGCGCAATTTTTTGCATCACTAAATCACCACCGCCAGTCGTGCAAAGCAAGTCACTCTGCAGCCAGCAGGCAGGACAATTGGTATCGTATGTATCTGCAAAAACGAATGCCAGCCATTAACAAACGTTTTGGATGCTGAACCGAACCAAGCGAATGCTGCGATGCGGTTTTCTTAATCAATCGCCCCACCGTTTTGCTTTTCCGATTTTCCGTTCCAATCCGAAGGAAAGCTTGCCGTTTCGCGCAGGTTTTTCGTCCCTTGGTTGATGCTGTTCGACACGACGTGTGATTTCAATCTCGGAAACAGAAGCAAACATGAAGGAAAAATTTTTTTCAAACGAGCTCCCATTTCTATTTAGGTTTTAACTGTAATTCTAATGCAGAGGTCGCAATCGGGCTGGGTTGCCGGCCCGCCGCCCCCCTCCGGCCCGGCCCGCCCGACCCGAACCCCCAAATCTCCGGCCCGGCCCGAATTTTTGGCTCAGATTTTAACCCAATTTTCGTCATAATTTTTTTGCGATTTTTAGCCTATTTTTTGGCTGAAAATTCATTGTTTTCCATGGAAAAAAAAATTTTCAGATAGACAATACTGATCACTTACTTGCCGAATCCGTCAGAATTTTAGATTTTTTGACAAAAAAAATCCCTACTTTTCATAAAATAAGTCACTTCAGAAGCTTCGGGCCGGGCTGCCCGGCCCGGCCCGACCCTCCAAATCTCCGGCCCGGCCCGGCCCGGCCCGAGCCAAAAGCCCAAATCGCGGCCCGGCCCGGCCCGGCCCGATTGCGACTTCTGGTTCTGATCAGGGTCGCAATCGGGCCGGCCCGAGGTCGGGCCGGGCCGGGCCGGACGCGATTTTGGGCTTTTGGCCGGGCCGGGCCGGAGATTTGGAGGGCGGGCGGGCCGGGCACCCCGGCCCGAGCTTCTGAAGTGACTTATTTTACTGAAAAAGTAGGGTTTTTTTTTGTCAAAAATACTAAAATTTCTGACGGATTTGGCAAGTAAGTGATCAGTATTGTCCAGTGGTGTGGTCCCAGGCGTGCAATCAACCTACTGTCCACCAGAAAGGTCTGCAACTGCAATCAACCTACCTATTGTACCGGCCGAGCTTGGGGGGGACAAAATTTTTTATGTCTAAATTTAGATGAAAATGTGCTCTAAAACCCTCGCGATTTTTTGATTATTTGGAGTGAAAAATATCGATTTTATACCATTTTGAGCCAAAAATAGCAACCTACTGTGCCAGCCGGGGGCGGCGACCTACCTACCTACTGTACCAGACCAGGATGGCGCGTCATCTACCTTACTACCTACCGTAAAAACCTAAATACAGCCCCCCCCCCCGGAATAGAGCCCCCCCAAAAAAAAGGGGCAGTGAATTAATAGAGCCCCCCCCCCGGAATAGAGCCCCCCCTAAGTAACATCCCCTATACAGTAGTGTATTAAGGCTTATAGTTGTGGACAGGTACATTTATGCACGTTTCTGGTTCGTTCAGAGCACGTAATACGCCTCTTATTGACCAATAGACACGAATAAATGCGATTACAAGCGAAAAAACATCCTTTCAAACCCCTTTTTAGGGGTTTTTGGGGGCATTCTTGGGAACAATTTTTCAGGTTCGGGTCAGTAAATTAATAGAGCCCCCCCCGGAAAGAGCCCCCCCGAATAGAGCCCCAAAATGGGGTCAGTGAGATAATAGAGCCCCCCCCTCTATTTAGGTTTTTACGGTACTGTACCACGTACCAGGGGGACCCCCCCCGCCCCACCATTGGTTTGTATCTGGCACTTTTCATGAAAAAATGAATTTTCAACCAAAAAAAAAGATTCAAAAATCGAAAAATTATGACAAAAATTGGGTTAAAATTATGGGTGGGCAAATACGAACACTGTAGTGGTGGGGGGGGGGGGGGGGGCCCCCCCCCCTAAGGGGCAGGGGGAGCGTACCAGGCGGGGGGGCAACCAGGCCCCACCAAATGCGGGGGCACTACCACAGCGAGCTAGGGGGGGGGGCTGGTACCGCCGTCAGTGAATGTTCAATTTCTCAATAGCCTCACTGCGGAATGTCAGGCAACTTAAAAATATTCCTTTAAAACGTTTCTGCAACCAGCTTAAATGAACTAGATTGCAAACAAACGATCTACATTAGCACAGCAGACTGTCAAAGTTGACCATTCGTTTAGAAACGCGCGTCTGCTGCTTGCTCAGCGTGCAATGTTTCAAGCTTACACCGAGCTTACACTGAACTTTCTCACACCGAGCTTTCGACCGACCTTTACACCCAACTGACCTTTACACCGTTTCAAAAATATCACCCAAAGGCTAAGGCCAGTTGAAAAAACTGGATGGACCGACTGGGCCGTTCTTTTGAAGCCGTGTTGCCGTGGGGTGGATTAATGATGTTAATCGAAAATGTTGTCCGACAAACTTAACAAATAAGGTGGCTGCCGGAGAGATCGTATGGGAGAAAAGTGACCATACCAGTGACGCTGCTCTTCCAGCAAGTCCAAAACGTCGAAACAAACACCGTCTAATGCGCAAACCAACGTTGAGTCATGCTCACATGCACAATTTCGGAATTGCAAGAGAAACGCGTCATCATCGGCTTTTTGAAAGCATCAGAACCAGAGGTCGCAATCGGGCCGGGTTTGGCCGGCCCGGCCCGGCCCGAGCCCCCAAATCTCCGGCCCGGCCCGGCCCGGCCCGAATTTTTGGCTCAGATTTTAACTAGGCCTGGGCACAATACCACTTTTGACACCCAATACCAATACCAATACCGGGGTTGTGTATCATTAGGGTCCAGCGCTCACTTGGGTCCACTTTTTCGCTGGGCCTAGGCGTAGGCTTAGGCTTTCACTTCGGGTTAGGCTTGGGCTTAGGCCTACACTGCGTATTTTAATAGGAGAGTTTGCAGCCTAAGCCTAAGCCTAAGCTTGAAACAAAGCTAATGAGCGCTGGACCCTAGTGAGCACTGGACCCTAATGATACACAACCATTATATGGAGGTTTGCGCGCGGAGCGCGCGATTTTTGGGGTTTTGAGGTCGAAAAACACCCATTTTTGCCTATAAAAACCATAAATTGATGGTTGCAACTTGCAAGGTACCCTCCGGGGTGGTTGCAAGGTACCTACCCTTCCCCCCCCATCCCCCCCAAGGGGTGGTTGCAAGGTACCTACTCCTTAGGGGGGGGGGAATCCCCCCCATCCCCCCCAGCCACTACACTGGTATTGGGTATTGGTCTTAGTATTGGTTTGGTATTGGGTTTTTGGTCTGGTATTGGGTTGGTATTGGGTTTGGTATTGGTTTGGTATTGGGTTTTGAGTCAGGTATTGGGTTTGGTATTGGTTTGGTATTGCGTTTTGAGTCAGGTATTGGGTTTGGTATTGGGTTTTTCAGGATTAGTATTGGGTATTGGTTTTGACCCAATACCTGGGCAAACCCAATACCAATACCCAATACCAATACCAGGCCAGCTTCAATACCAATACCCAATACCCAATACCAGAATTATACCCAATACCAATACCAAACACTGGTATTGGTATTGGTATTGGGTGGTATTGGTATTGGGTATTGGGTATCAGTGTGGTGGCAGGCCAATCGACCCAAGATACCCTAGGGGGGGGGAAGGTTTCGGACTTACTCGAGATACCCCCCAGAGGCTACCCAAGATACCCCTATGGTCCGTCAAAAGGCGAAAAAAGGCCGTTTTTTGCATGCAATTTTACTGCAAAATTGGCCTAAAAATGGGTATTTTTTGACATTTTTGCCGAAAATTGGCCTAAAATGACCATTTCTGGGTGTTTGCGCGCGGAGCGCGCGATTTTTTGGGGTCCCGAGGTCGAAAAATACCTATTTTTACCCCCCCCCCCCCATAATACCCCCCATCCCCCCCCCCTAAGGGTTGACTCGAGATAGATACCCCTTAGCAATGGTGTGGCTGGGGGGGGGGGGGGGGGGGGGGTCCCCCCCCCCCCCCCCCCCCCATAATTTAGACATAAAATTTCGGTTTCCAGATGACCCCCCCCCCCAGTGGTACGACCCCCCCCCCCTAGCTGGCTGGTACAGTCGTTCGGTAGCCGCCCCGCATTTTGGGTGGTACAGTAGGTTGCCGCCCCGCCTGGGTAGCTACACCACTGCCCCTTAGGGGGGGGGAATCCCCCCCATCCCCCCCCCAGCCCCTACAGTGTTGGGTATTGTGCCCACCCATAATTTTAACCCAATTTTTGTCATAATTTTTGCGATTTTTGAATCTGTTTTTTTTGGTTGAAAATTCATTGTTTTCCATGAAAAAGTCGCCAGATAGACAATACCAATGGTGGCTTGGGGGGTGGGGGTCCCCCCTAGGTACAGTAGGTACAGGTACCGTAAAAACCTAAATAGAGGGGGGGGCTCTATTATCTCACTGACCCCATTTTGGGGGGCTCTATTGCGGGGGGGGGCTCTATTCCGGGGGGGGGGGCTCTATTAATTCACTGACCCGAACCTGAAAAAATTGTTCCCAGAAATACCCCCAAAAACCCCTAAAAAGGGGTTTGAAAGGATGTTTTTTCGCTTGTAATCGCATTTATTCGTGTCTATTGGTCAATAAGAGGCGTATTACGTGCTCTGAACGAACCAGAAACGTGCATAAATGTACCTGTCCACAACTATCAAGCCTTAATACACTACTGTATAGGGGATGTTACTTAGGGGGGGCTCTATTCCGGGGGGGGCTCTATTAATTCACTGACCCCTTTTTTTTTGGGGGGGCTCTATTCCGGGGGGGGCTGTATTTAGGTTTTTACGGTAGGTAGGTAAGGTAGATGACGCGCCATCCTGGTACAGTAGGTAGGTAGGTCGCCGCCCCCGGCTGGTACAGTAGGTTGCTATTTTTGGCTCAAAATGGTATAAGATCGATATTTTTCACTCCAAATAATCGAAAAATCGCGAGGGTTTTAGAGCACATTTTCATCTAAATTTAGACATAAAAAATTTTGTCCCCCCCCCAAGCTCGGCCGGTACAATAGGTAGGTTGATTGCAGTTGCAGACCTTTCTGGTGGTACAGTAGGTTGATTGCACGCCTGGGTAGCCACACCACTGGACAATACTGATCACTTACTTGCCAAATCCGTCAGAAATTTTAGTATTTTTGACAAAAAAAAACCCTACTTTTTCAGTAAAATAAGTCACTTCAGAAGCTTCGGGCCGGGGTGCCCGGCCCGGCCCGACCCTCCAAATCTCCGGCCCGGCCCGAGCCAAAAGCCCAAAATCGCGTCCGGCCCGGCCCGGCCCGACCTCGGGCCGGCCCGATTGCGACCTCTGATCAGAACCAGAAGTCGCAATCGGGCCGGGCCGGGCCGGGCCGCGATTTTGGGCTTTTGGCTCGGGCCGGGCCGGGCCGGGCCGGAGATTTGGAGGGTCGGGCCGGGCCGGGCAGCCCGGCCCGAAGCTTCTGAAGTGACTTATTTTACTGAAAAGTAGGGATTTTTTTTGTCAAAAAATACTAAAATTTCTGACGGATTCGGCAAGTAAGTGATCAGTATTGTCTATCTGAAAATTTTTTCATGGAAAACAATGAATTTTCAACCAAAAAATAGGCTAAAAAATCGCAAAAAAATTATGACGAAAATTGGGTTAAAATCTGAGCCAAAAATTCGGGCCGGGCCGGAGATTTGGGGGTTCGGGTCGGGCCGGGCCGGGCCGGAGATTTGGGGGCTCGGGCCGGGCCGGCCAAACCCAGCCCGATTGCGACCTCTGCATTAGAATTACAGTTAAAACCTAAATAGAAATGGGAGCTCGTTTGAAAAAAATTTTTCCTTCATGTTCGCTTCTGTTTCCGATTGAAATCACACGTGACGTGTCGAACAGCATCAACCAAGGGACGAAAAACCTGCGCGAAACGGCAAGCTTTCCTTCGGATTGGAACGGAAATCGGAAAACGCAAAACGGTGGGGCGATTGATTAAGAAAACCGCATCGCAGCATTCGCTTGGTTCGGTATCCAGCATCCAAAACGTTTGTTAATTGGCTGGCATTCGTTTTTGCAGATACATACGATACCAATTGTCCTGCCTGCTGGCTGCACGAGTGACTTGCTTTGCACGACGTGGCTGGTGGTGATTTAGTGATGCAAAAAATTGCACACTCCTACAGGGGAACCAGGCATTTCTACAACAGCACCAGGCCCACACCAGGTTCACTGATGAAAAAAAAACATATTTTTCCCAAATTCAAATGCATTTTTGATCCGCATGCAACGTTATTTAATTGATGCGTGCAACCTTGCCTTGTGTTTTCAGCCTCCTACAATAGCAACACAGAATCAACAAGTCGGTCTGGGTTTGGCTCACAGGTGCGTTTGTTTTGAAAAAAGAAAATGATCTCTCAAGCTTTTTTGCTTGCCGTCTGAAAGACGGTATGGTATACTTTTCAGAATGATAAAACACGACGTAGGAGTGGTGAGAGCGGCGCAGTGCCACACCAACACGTTGGTTGTTTTTGTCATGTTTCTCAATTTGCGAATTTGGCAACAAGAATAGTTGTTCAGATTTACATTCGTAAACCCAAGTCTGATCGGACGAACAGTAATCCATCTCAATTTCAACCGTCCGAGAAACACCAAGAAGCCATTGAATGTCTACAGTCTGGTAAGTTTCAATTCATTGCCTTGCTTGCCTTTGACACGTCACAAGGGATGGGATCCGGTGGTACCCGACACCTGATACCTATGCACAAAAAACCCGACACCGACACCCGACTAGAAAATAAAAGGCCGACACTTGGCAGTTCGAAAAATACCAAACACCCGACATCTTTTTTCGACCAAAAACAAGCAAAATTTTGCTCATTTGTGCCAATTTTTGGCTCAGTTTATTCAACTGATAGGTTTGTGAACAAACTCAACACCGAAACAACGCGTTCTGCACCTTAGTGGTATGGGTCCAAGAAATATTTTGTGAAAATTCTCCTTTGAGCAAGATTGATGATTTGTACTGTAAGTCTGGGGTGTCGGATGTCGGGTCGAAAAAATCCGACACCCGGCATCTGGCCGATCTGGGGCAGCCGATACCCGACACCTACACTTTCTGTAAGTGCCGACATCCGACATTGCCCGATCCCCACACGTCACGCACGACATATTGAACAAAAAAGCTGAAATTTTATTTTGCAGCGTGGAATGAGTTTCAACAACCCGCGAACTCGGTTGTGAAATATACGCCACAGAAATCGGGCTACCACTCAGGTCAGTAAGCTTTGGATCAGTGTAGGTCCTGGGGAGAGGGGGTCCCCGTCCCCCTCGGGTACGCCTGCCCCCTATTTTCCTCCGGGTACGTCTCCTCCTCCAATTTTTGCCTAAATTAGGCAAATTTTGGCCTAAAATGGTCATTTTTAGGCTTAAAATGCGTGATTTTTAGGTCAATGTTGCCAAGAGTCGCCAAAATACCCTCTTTATTTAGATTTTTTGCAAAAAGGGAAAAGATCGCTCAAATTTCCGACCTAAAAAATGACTAACATAACGGATTCAATCCTTGACAACCGGAAATTTCGTGTTTGTCTCGACTGTAGGTAAACACTGTTAACGTTCTGGGTTCGCAAATGCTTACCTTTTTGCAGTTCCACAAACCGACGCAACTGCAAGATTACAAAGATTACATTAATTGTCAACGTTCTAAATTTGTTCATTTTGGTTTCAGATTTCGTGCCGTTTGACCTCGATAAATATTGTATGGAACGTTTGCTCAATGACATCAAGGCATCAGAACTTGCCAAAAAAGTGGCCGAGGGACTGTGACTCTGGCGCTCTCACTCACACTGATCGTTATTGTTTGGTTGCTTGGCCTCTTTTTGAAAATTCCTTGGCCATCTACAAGTAACAAGTAACTATCTTGATCTGGTATGATTTCAAGTGCCTCTCCTAGAGTGTTGACGTTTTTTTCTTTCAAAACATCTGTTTATACAACAATCCTCATGTTTAGCTTTATTTTACAAGAAAAAATTGGGTAGCCAAGTGACTGATCTTGCGCGTGTAAATAAGTCTCGTTTCCTACTTACGACCTATGGTATTTCTTGCAAAAAAATCTAGTGACTTAACCGTGGTGATACGTTAATGCGGTTACGAGTTGTGCCCGTTGGATAGATTTATTTTAGCTAAAATAAAGTGTTTTGCGAGGTTTAGCGGTGTAAAGTGTTCCAGAACGTTTAAAATTGTTCCAGAACCAGCTGCTTTCTAAATTGTCTATTTTCTCGTATTATATGTCGTTTTAGCGCATAAATATCCTTATAACATTCTCATAATATGTACAATTATAGCATGTATAGAATAAAATGAATGTCCGGAAGATTTGTGTGATCGTATTTTTAATCTCGTTGTGCAGTTGCTTCTACAGCAGCCTTGAAAAAGGACTCTACTAAAGCGCGTGCTGGTTCCATAAGTTCCTTAAATTAATATTTAACTGATTTTTTTGTGCGCCGATTAACAATGCAACGTATATTGACGCCAAGTCCGTTCACAACAAGGATTCGGCTGAGAAGAATAGCCTGTGATCTGGGTGAGTCAGTCTGATGTGACTTGACGAAGCAAAGTCTGCATTTTGATCCGAGTTTGTGTATCACGACAGCAGGGTGATGACAATGTATTCCTTTTTGGTTTTTGAGCTCTTACCTTTCTCAAAGCTGCTCAGTAAAAGAAAATTTGCCTGACCGGGCTTTAACCTTGATTTTCAGGCGTATTTCTATCGATTTGTGCGCCCGTGCTGTATTTCCAATTCGTTGCCGAGCCGTTCGAGCGTGGTTTCTACTGCAACGATTTGAGCATACAACAGTCGTACCATGAGAGCACCGTGCCCAGTCATGTGCTGTATTTCGTGACAACGCTCATCGCTACTGTGCTCGTCAGTTATTTTGTTTAATTAATTGCAAGAAAGTTGACATATTTTCAGCTTCTGTCAAAATTTATTGTGCATCTGTAAAAAATCTGGATATCTTTCAGGTTTTTGCCACCGAAGCGCATTTATGCCATCGTGAGACGCTCACTGAATGTGCACCCGACTATCTCCTTCTGGCCGGATGTCGTGTGCACAGACTGTGGGTACGATGTTATCGATTTTTAGGTGACATTTAATTTTTTCATTTTATTTTAGTGTTTTATGCTGGATTGGATTTAGGGCTCCCTTAGTCATTGTGGAAAATGGTTTTCTATGTCCAAAGTTTCCATTTCCATCTTCCAATGTGACTAAGGGCGGACTTAGGTTGAACAGGAAACGGAACAGGAAATATTTAAAATTTTGATTTCCGTGTTCCGTGTTTTTTTATTTTCACGGAACACGGAAACATTTCCGTGTCAATAGTTGCTGTTTGCGTCAACACGCGGGCTTTCGACGTCCGCGCGGGCTTTTGTCATCGTCACTGCAAAAGCACCGTTTGCGTGCCTGAATTATTTCCGTGTTCCGTGGCACGGAAATTTTTCCGTGTTCCGTGATTCTTCAAAAATTCACGGAACACTGAAATATTTCCGTGTTCCGGTTTCCGTGTTCAACCTAAGTCCGCCCTAAGGGCATACTGGAAAATGGAAATGAAACAAAACATGTTCTGTGTGAGAGCTGACTAATCAGCGATCGAGAATTGAGCTGAACGCAAATTGTTTTTTTCATGTGTCAAGACATAGCTGCTGCAGAAAATTTGTTATTTTATTTCCATTTTCCAGTATGCGCTTGGTCATATTGGAAAATAGAAATGGAATACTTGGACATTGAAAATATTTTCTTTTCCATTTTCCACTATGATTCAGGGAGCCCGAACAAAATCACAAAGTGTTTATTCTCATTTCATTTCGAGGTCTGTACGCCGTGACGTGCCTGTGCAATACGTTTATCACTGATTTGCTCAAGTTAACCGTCGGCAGATTGAGACCAAATTTTTGGGCTGTTTGTCAGCCTTCTGTGGAAAATAGAGCTGCGTGCAATGATAGGACCAAGTAAGCACTGCGATTCCAGTTTATTAGTTTTTATTTGTCAGGGAGCGAATGAGATTTTGGTTCGAGTTTTATACGGAATTGTTTGAACATTTTTGGTGCGCCCAAAGTGGAAGTGGTATTGCTGCACATAATTTGGCCAAAAGGGTCCACGAGCTCTCTTGCTGCTGTCGTGTTGTTTTACGCTCGTCACAATCGTATTCGACCCAAATTTCCCCGATTTCACAGATTCATTAATGTGACCGAACTGCATTGTACAGCGACGGACAATGACGATCTATTGCGCGAGGCTCGTATGTCGTTCCCATCAGGTCACACATCGTTTGCATTCGCTGCTGCACTTTATTTGGTGGTTAGTTGCTTGTGGTTTATCAGTTGCGCTTGTAAGCTGTTGGTCAGGTTTGTGTACTCACACACAAAGTATCCGGTAAACGAAATGTTCCAGTGGCTCAAAAGCGGTTGATCTGCTGGTTTATTTGCAGATGAAGATGTTTTGTGAGAAATACAAATAGCACAGTACTCAACTTTTGCAATCCCTAAAATTAAGGTGGTTTTGGATGGATGCTCAATGGTTATTGTTTGGGATCAGAATCTGGGGGTTGTCCCACACACCCACACCCACACATCTGGCGAAAAAAACCACACACCCACACCCATTGATCTGAGACGTAATCAGATAAAAAACGTGACCTCTCTGTTGTCAGTTACCGAAAACACTTTCAGGACAAGACCAGCAAATTTTAATTGAGTCTTGGTGAAACGTTTCTGTGACTGTTTTGTGGTGGAAGCAGTGTAGTTCCTGGGGAGAGGGGCCCCTAAGCTACACTACTTTCCCCAAGGTATACTAGCACACTAATTTCCCCTCCGAGTACGCTAATTTCCCCACTTTTTGCCCAAAATGGGCATTTTCGGCTTAAATAGGTCATTTCTAGGTCAATGTTGTCAAAAGTCGCCAAAATACGCTTTTTATGAAGAATTATCTCCGAAAGGGTAAAAAATAGGTCAAATTTTCCACCTGATAAAGGGTCTTTTTCCTGAAAATTCCTTTTTCTTTTTGGTTTCAATAAAAAATTCAAATGAAACCTGTGTTGATGGTGCTGAAATTGAATTTTGCCACATTGTCAATGTCAAAAACAAACAAAGTTGCAACTGTGTGGGTATGGGTTGACCCACACAGTTGAAAAAAAACCACACACCCACACGGTTGAAAGAGCCACACACCCACAGATATTGGTCGCACAATGACTTTATAAGAATTGGTCAATTTCTTTTCCTGAATCGTAAAGCAGGAAAGTGATAGGGCAATCACGTTGCGTTGCGCGATCACACACAAAGAATGCAGTCACCAAAATGTTTCAGACCCACAGGAACGTGGGCGCTCTGCTAGGTTATTTTCAGCTGAAAATGTTTTGTGAGAATTCACAAATAGCACAGTGGTTAAGAGTGACTGAACGTGAAAATCAGGATTCATTTGATGAATTCTTATACGATCGTTGTGTGACCAATATAAGAATTCATCAAATCAATCCTGATTTTCACGTTCAGTCACTCTTAACCATTGTGCTATTTGTAATTCTCACAAAACATTTTCAGCTGAAAATAATCTAGCAGAGGTCAGACGTTGCTGCGGGTCTGAAACATTCCATTGTTTACATGCTTTGTATGCGATCGCGCAACGCAACGTCATTGCCCTGTCACTTTCCCGCTTTACGATTCAGGAAAAAAATGACCAATTCTCATAAAGTCATTGTGCGACCAATACCAAAACAAAAATTGATCCTTCTTTTCGAAAAGCTTTTGTTTATTGCCAGCTCTACCTGCACTATCGTGCCCGTTGGCGTGTTGCCGGCAGTCGTCTGTTCATCTTTGTGTGCCAGTTCCTGCTGCTGTGCGCCGCGGCCGCCTGTGGTATGCCTTCATCTAATCCCATGTTTTGTGTTGGTTTTCGTTCTATTCGTGAATTCAAACAAATTCATTCACTTACCAATTAGGCGTGTCACGTGTCAACGATCACAAACATCACACCACCGATGTGCTGGGTGGTATGGTTATTGGATCACTTGTGGCAACTGCTGTGGTACGTTCGCAATAGAAGCGCTTTTTGTGTTGCTTGATGTTGATGAAAATGGCCTGTCTCGGTTATTGATTAGTTGGCGTAATTGCGTTTCGGTAATTGTTTTTGTGCAGCAGGTTTTTGTTGTGAATGACCAACTAACCGAAACAAACCTAAACCTCAGTATGTTGAAACGTCCTGGCGGCGCATGATGACTAACTAATTTGTATCGTACCCACACACTAACCGCAACTCGTTTGTGGTCCACAGGTTGTGTATCTGTGCCGCTGCTTCGCTGATACTCCGCTGGAATCACCAAAGAGACCAACTCAGACCCAAAGTTTCCCCGAGACGCGTATTCAAAATGGAGTTGTGCAGTTGCAAACGGTTAGTACTTGGTCCATTCGCTGATTATGATTTGCGCTGGTTATGGCTTGCATAATTTGTGTTCGATTTGTTCACAGTTGTCCGATTACTCTTCTTGACAACGAAGTTGAAAACGAGCGCGGTCTTATTGCAATGAAACATTGCTCTTTTGCAGACCTCACAAGGCGGTGTCACGAATGCAGCTGCAGTGATCACTACGAATCGTGCATCGCGCTCCAGCATGCAATACGACAATCCAGCTCATGGTGATACGTTACCGTAGGCGAATTTTGGCAGAAGATTAGGATTTGCGCGTTGCGTTACGCATTTATAAGTTACTATTCACTTGACTGCAATGCAAAGCAATCTCATACGGTTCTTATTATCGATCGTGCCCTCTGTCCTGCTAATGTAGCATTTTGTGTACAGACAATCCGTCGGCTCGTCAGTCGTCGTGGCTCTTTATGCAGACAGCGCGTGCAGAAGAACACAGATTTTCCAAACAAAGTCTAAAGCTTGAGCGGGTGTTGTACTTTGGTGGCCGCTTTCTTGCTGTTTGACGTAACACTTTCTGGACTTTTGCTGGCGCCTGCTATGCAGCACGCAACATGCGTGTGTTGAGTGCCGTGAGCCGACGTATTTTCTATACAGCACCCCGTTGCACTGCATAAAATCTGCTTTATTTCACACTGTTATGTTTGTGTTTTGTGTTCGTGCGTTGTCATCGAGCTTGATTAATGTTCTGGTGTTTAGTTTATTCAGCCTTTTCGATTTATTTATTGAACACTAAAACTATCTCTGATCTGGCCAATAAACAATAATCTGGCCAACGACTTTATGTCACCAAGTGAGTACAGTTCGTCATCTCTATAGTTTTACATTGCTCAGAATTGCTGTGATCTATTGTTTCTATTCACACCTGTCGCCCCACGCTGTCTTTGAGAACTAGGGTTTGTTCTCTCATATTGATGTCCTGGGTACTTCCGTGCTGTATTGAATATTGTTGGCGTGTTTGGCAAACGCAGTAAACGGTATGGCTACGCGATTTTCGAGTAACCCATATTTCAATCAATCAGCGAAAAGCGCACATCGTGTATGTGCACGGTCAAAAGCGGACTGTATACATATATATATATAATTGCCGGTAGAAGTTCCGTGCTTGTCAACCAATGTTTCAAACTGCAGCCTGAATTTGCAATTTACACATTTGAAAAACTGATTAAGAGAAAAATCTAAAAAAATAGCCATGCCCTTGATAAATCAGGTAACAAGCACACCCAGCGCGAACACACACGCACGCACAGCTGCATATACGAAAACAACGTTGAATTATTCACAAGCTGTAACGAGGCCTGTCAGAAAAATTGGGGCACCAGCCAGGACCTGCGTGCGCCCATGTAGGCCAGGGCCTTGGACATACAGTAGATTATTTTTCATGGCCCTGGCCCTGGCCTACATGGGCGCGCCCTTATGCAGTACGTGGTTGTTCTCTGGGCATAACAGGCACGTCACACATTCCGCAACAACAGATAGATGAATATTGCAATACAAGTTTTAAATAAAGTGAAAGCGTCTAACTGGGACATTTGAAATAATGAAAGCGCACCACTCAGAATGGTAACTCTGACCTTCGGCCATCACAGCGAGTTTCCCCACAGCGATGCGGGTAATCAAAGACATCGAGTAGCTAGACACACCCAACAAACAAATCAAGAGTACTAAAATACATACTTGTTGACAGCTTAATTTCGTCGTTGCTCGTTCCTCTCCTCCGCGAGCAATTGAAAGAGAAATGAGAAATTTTTACCACCAGACCAGTCCACGAAACACGAAAGATACAGCCTTTTACAGCCGTTTTTCGGCGTGGCTGCACGGTAGTACTTGGGGAGGGGGTCCCCCAAATTCATCTATCTATCGTCAACACTTTTTTGATTTCATCTATCTATCGTCAACACTTTTGGGCCAGAGGTCGCCGCAATCGGCTTGCCCACAAAACCAAACCAAAACAAAACCCCCCGGTGCAACCCCCAATTTTTAGGTGCAAGCTGGCCAAAGTAGGTGCAACCCCTATTTTGGACAAAAAACGCCAATTTTAGGCTTTTTTGCCAGGTTGTGTGTTCAATGCTATTTGCGTGCTTTTAGAAGTTCAATAAGGTTGTAACGCAATGAATGCCTTTTCCTTTAGCAAAAGCAAACTTTTCAGGGAAAGTTCAACATTTTGTAGCACATCTTGTACTAGTTTCATTATTGAGAACCGATTGAGAAGAAAACGAAACAGTAAAATTTTCATATCACCATATCCACATTTGGGGTCACGTACGAATCAATTACTTTCGCTGTACATTTACTGTGTGGGTATCTAATACTGTTGTCATGCTCTGCTCTAGTTCTAGTCAGTGTATTTCCTGGGGGGAGGGGGTCCCCTCCTAAGGTACACTAACCGCCGCGACCAAGGTACACTAGTAAACTAACCGCCGCACCAGGTACACTAACCGGCGCAATTTTGCAATTTTTGCCTAAAATAGGCACTTTTAGCCCAAGATGGGCATTTTAGGCCTAAAATGGGTAATTTTCAGGTCAATGTTGTCAAAAGTCGCCAAAATACCCTATTTATGGAGAATTTTTTCCAAAAAAGGGCAAAAATAGGTCAAATTTTTTACCTCAAAGAAGGACTCTCCCGAATTTTGGTCTTCCCCCTCCTTCCCCCACAGGGAGGTACACTAACCGCCGCATCGACAAAGTGGGTAGGTTCACTAACCGCCTCGCCGGACCAGGAACTACACTGATCCTAGTACAGCATGTATTTGTTTTGAATCTTATCACCAGCACACCAGGTACTAACCGTGTACGAAATCAATCAATCAGATCAATATCTTTTGTCGATGTCGACCAAATGCTTCGATGGAATTTATTGGAAGGAATGAAAAGCCGCGCAGCGCATTTTTTTTGTTTCTAAGCTTTCCAACCTTAAAAGATGCTGTATAAATGCTAAATTAAGCAAATAAGGGCCCAAAATTTTAGGTGCAACCTTGCACCTAACCCTGAATTTTTAGGTGCAATTCTGATTTTTTAGGTGCAAATTGCACCTAAAAAGTGTCTAAAAAAAACTATGTACTGATCACTCACTTGCCGAGTCCGTCATCAGAAAGTTTAGTATTTTTGACAAAAAATCCCTACTTTTTCAGTAAAATAAGTCACTTCAGATTCAGAAGCTTCGGGCCGTGTGCCCGGCCCGGCCCGGCCCGACCCTCCAAATCTCCGGCCGTTGGCTCTCGTCGTTACCACTGTTTTTTTGTTTTGAAATACCTGATGATTATTGAAGTCGATACTAATTTGCAGAATCGCGAGAAATTTTAGCAAATTTAGCCTAAAAATCACGATTTTTTCATTGAAATTCGATGATGTCGGGTCGGGCCGTTTTGGGCCGGTCACAGATTCCGAAAAGTCGGCACGTCCCGACCACTGTAGTGGCTGGGGGGGGATGGGGGGGGATTCCCCCCTAAGGGGTATCTATCTCGAGTCAACCCTTAGGGGGGGGATGGGGGGGAAGGGTATCTATCTCGAGCCGACCCGAAAGGGTATCTCGAGTAAGTAGATTTATGGTTTTCAAAGGCAAAAATAGGTGTTTTTCGAGCTCGGGACCCCCAAAAATCGCGCGCTCTGCGCGCAAACACCCAAAAATGGTCATTTTAGGCTAATTTTCGGCAAAAATGTCAAAAAGTACCCATATTTAGGCCAATTTTGCAGTAAAATTGCATGCAAAAAAACGGCCTTTTTTCGCCTTTTGACGGACCATAGGGGTATCTTGGGTAGCCTCTGGGGGGTATCTCGAGTAAGTCCGAAACCTTCCCCCCCCCTAGGGTATCTTGGGTCGATTGGCCTGCCACCACACTGGTCCCGACCGTTCGCGCCGGAAACCTCGGCCCGGCCCGATTCCCACGTCTGGTTTGGCTTTGTTTTGTGATCAAAAATAAGTGAATGAAGGATAAGCATCACATGTTTCAGGTCGTTCATAGTGAATGTAACATCACCCATTGCACCAATAACACAACTAACAAACGCATGACGCGCAGCGCCTCGGTCCATTTCCGGGGTACGCTTTTGTAAATTGTTTCCCCTGCAGTTTTTGACAAAATATAATGTGGAATATCCAACCGACCGACGAAATGACCGGCTGCAACGAAGTCATGACATTTTATCCCACGATGGAGGAGTTCCGCGACTTCTCTGGCTACATTAAATACATGGAATCTCAGGTGGTTATCTTTGCTTTTTCACAGTTGCTTGCTGCTTTCAACTGCGCTGTAACAGAGATCCAGTGTAGTTTCTGGGGGGAGGGTACGTCTGTTTCCCCTCCATGGTACGCCTGCCCCACTGTTCCCCACCGGCAATGGTGTAGCTGGGGGGGGGGGGAGTGGGGGGTCCCCCCTATGTACAGCAGGTAGGTTGCCGCCCCTCGCCTGGTACAGTAGGTAGGTTGCCGCCCCTCCCCTGGTACAGTAGGTAGGTTGGTAGGTAGGTTGCCGCCCCACCTAACTTTTCACCCAAAACATTCATTTTGGGCTTAAAATTGCATAAAATTAGCATATTTGTCTGCAAATAGGCGAAAAATCGCGCGCTGATGTAAAAAATATACACATATAGACATAAAAAATTTCGGTTTCCAGATGACCCCCGCCCCAAGTGGTACGAACCCCCCCCTAGCTCGGCTGGTACAGTAGGTAGGTTGCCGCCCCGCATTTTGGGTGGTGCAGTAGGTTGCCGCCCCGCCTGGGTAGCTACACCACTGCCCACCGGGTACGTCTGCTCCCCCAATTTTTGCCTAAAATGGGCAAATTTAGGCCTAAAATAGGCATTTTTAGGCATAAAATGAGTGATTTTTAGGTCAATGTCGTCAAAAATGGCCAAAATACCCTTTTTATTGAGATTTTTTCCAAAAAAGGCAAAAATGAGCCAAATTTTCGTCCTCAAAAATGACTTCTCCAAATTTGGGTACTCCCCCTCCCCCCCGCCCCAGGTGGGTACGTCTGTTCCCCCTCCGAAAAAAGGGGGTACCGCCCGTTCCCCCTCCGGACCAGGAACTACATTGCAGAGATCGCTGGTGCAGTGCCTGTGCAGGTCGCTACCTTTTAATTGAAACAATGAGTTTTTCGACAAAAATTTCCTTTGGAACCATCGAAAAAACCACGAGGAAAATGTCACCTGAAACGTCGGGCCGGGCGATCTCTGGTTGACAATAATGTTGGTATTTTAAGGGCGCACATCTTCGATCGGGCATTGCGCGTATTGTGCCACCGAAAGAATGGTCACCCCGACCCACCAATCCGGGACACTACGAAGACGTGCTCGACTATTTGATTGAAACGTTGGTTATTTGTTGTTTGTTTGAGTCTCGAACGTTCGTGGTTCTATAATTTCACTATAGTTGTGGTCTGCAGTTCGGACAGTGGTTTTTAGGACATCAGTTTTTAGGGTCAAAATACCCTGTACCTGTTATTTGATACCCTGTACAAAATGTAAAGAACCGGCTTATTCGCAACTATTTCATTGGAATCAATTTTGAGGGTTCTATTATTGGGGGTGGGGTTCTATTTTTGACTCGGTTTAATTTAAGGGGGTTTCGTTTTTTATGGAGGAGGGAGAGTCAATTTGGGTGGTTCTATTTTCGACAATACGGTAGTGACTAACTGAAAAACATCGCTTCTTGAACAAATCGAAAAACCGTTTTTCCGATCCCGGTAGTCTTTGAAAACATATTACCCAAAAAAAATACCTGCCGCTACCGGTAATCTAAACTTTCCGAGAAACTGCGTTTTTGTCCAAAGTGGCGAAAAACTTTCTTGAGGGTTCAAGCCCAGAAAACTATTAAAAACCAACGGAATACAGGACTCTTTTGGCTGTTCCAATATCTACTCAGTTGTGAGCACCAGCAGCATATCATGTCATCAAATGTGGTGCGTGAAGCTTTCTAGGCCAAAATACCCTGTGCCGGTTACTTGATGCCATGTACTGGAAATTTACTCTCCGGAATTTCTCGGTTTTCTCCAAAAAATTAAGAACCGTTTTGTTTGTTCGTTTTGTTTTCATTTCAATTTTCAATTCGTTTTGTTGACAATTGTGGAAAACACTTAACGCGGTAACGCCAATTTAACAAAGACAGTATGTGCTGGTGCTGCATTGCCTTCAATGACTGATGGTTCATCTGTGTTTGCGCGTCGCTGCGGATGAGAATAAAACTGACTGACCGAGGAGGGAATATCTGCCCAACATCTTGCTTGACCTCATTTATGTATGTCTTACGTTGCAGTCCTGTTCGCGAGTCAATCAGTGGACGTCAAGGTTGTTTCACCAAGTACAACCATGTGCATCGGCGTAGAATGCCCGTTCGTGATTTCGAAAAAATGGCGACCAGCAGTCGATACGCACGGCCACAGTATTTGCAGACGGTGGATGAAATTGAGAGGTGTGTGCTGGGGCAGATGAAATGAACGTATCATTGTGAGGCTCGAGCCCTATGCCAAACCAAATGTCTGGTTTTGATATCGCCTGGCTGTTGATTTGTTGGAAACTAGTTCGCCAACCCCCCTTTTAGGCACCCAGCAAGTGGACGGCAAATAAGTTATACCGACGAATTTAAAAGAAAGCCAGCTTTGTCTTTTTAATTGTTTGATGAGTCATGCATGTTGGAATGAGATAGTTTCGCCCAGTATAAATCCCAACGTTTATCTTTCCATGTAAACATTTCGATATTGCTGTCCTGTCCTGATCAATGGTTATGTTTAATTGCAGATATTATTGGCGCAACATTGTGTACGGCGAGCCAATCTACGGCGCTGACACGCCAGGTACGTTGACCGAACCACAAGTGAATGAATGGAACATCAATCGCCTGAATACAATTCTCGATCTGATTAAGGATGAAGTCAAAGTGCGTTTTGACTATTCATAGATTTTTATGTATTTTTTAATGTTTGAAGGTAAAATACAATTAAACTGCGCATTCAGATCAACATCAAAGGCGTCAACACAGCCTACCTGTACTTTGGCATGTGGAAAACGACGTTCCCGTGGCACGTCGAGGACATGGACCTGTATTCGATCAACTATCTGCATTTTGGCGAACCAAAAGTTGGTCCTTTAGAAATAAAAATAAGAAGAAACTATTGTCGTGAGAAATACTTGTTGTTTTCTGTTTCAGTTCTGGTACGGCATTGCCGATCAACACGCCCATCTGTTCGAGAAAGTGTGCAATCAGTATTTTCAGGTGGGTATTTGTGCCATTCTGTGCTGGACACACATGAACCGAGAGTTGATGAAAGTGTTTATTGTTATTCACAAATTCTCAGTCGTCGCTGCAAACCTGTCCGGCGTATCTGCGACACAAAATGTTCATAATCTCGCCGCTGAATCTCAAGAAGCACGGCGTGCCCTACGCCAAATGTGTGCAGGAACCGGGTGAGAGACTGTGTTTACGTGACTGCGGCAGGCAGACTGTCACGTTTTGAAATAAAACAATATAAACATAGACTCACTTTAATTTGAGGCGATTTCATGATCACTTTCCCGCGTGGTTATCACTGTGGCTTCAACTCCGGCTACAATTGTGCTGAATCCACTAATTTTGCACTCGATCGATGGATTGATTACGGTGTGCATTTGTTATCAATTGTCTGCTTCTGTTTGTCGCTAGGGTCTGCTACCCGAATGCAGCCCGGAAACCACGGTCCTAACGTGTTGTCCATTCCCTAATTTGCAGGCAAAGTGGCCACGCCATGCATGTGCAGTGACGACACTGTTCGCATCGATATGAGTCCGTTTATGCGACGTTATCGACCGGACGAATACTTGAATTGGCGCATGTATTGGTATGGGGATCAGGTGTTGGCCGTCGATAGATTGGACGAAGCTAAATGTTGGTTGGGGGTTATTGTGGGGAATTGACGGCCGAACCAGGTCTGGTAAGGCTTTGTGGAATCGCAACAAATATCTGTTTTCTAGCTGTACGATGCGCGGTTGATAAATGTTGAGACCCAAAAATTTTTCATGAATAAACTATATCCTTCACCAATTTGCCAAGATAGTTTCACCGAAGTTATTGGAAGGTGTGCTTCTGTTTCAACAAGTGCATTTGATCTGATACTGAAGTGCCACAATGTTTTGGCGTGTTCAAAACTTGCGTTGCAAAATTAGTTAGCATTACGACAAATAATGCCGTATCGTATCGACCTTTTGGAAAACGGTGATCTCAAGCAAGTTTTGACGATGCTTTAGTTCCTTCTCCAGTTAGCAAAATTTGCAGCCGATCTTGACGAAATCCGCAAGCTCATGGCCGAGCGTCACGTCGAGGCCAGCACCAAGCTGGCAAAGGTGTCACCGACGGGCGGCAAACGATCGCAGAAACGACATTTGAACACACAATCGTCAGAACGTACGGTGCTGTTTTTAACATGGCTGCTCTTTATTGCAAGATCATCAGGTTTAGGCCCCAGCTCATGTGTTATCATATTTCAAGGATGGTGTCCAACGCAGAAGAGCATCGATCTGTTTTTCCGGCACTGTCGTATGCTGCCATTTCTTGCTGTTACCAGCGAACGCAACAGCCTTCACTGTTGTCGGAATTAGAATGTTCAGATTCTGAAATGTCATTGATTCGGATTCAGAATGTACACATAATCATTGACCAACAAAGACAGATACGATCCGATACCACCCCAATGTTGATGTTTCAAACTTACCTACAGCCGCGCAGCGCAGTGCGAGTGCCGAGCGCAATAAAAAGTGCCGTGAGAGCAGTGAGGGTGATACCGAGATGGAGGACGGGTCTGGTTCGCCTGATTCAGCCAAAGACACAATGCGGGGCATAAGACGGGCATTTGGTAAGCGCATGCGTCGCACTCCCACACATATAGATCACGATTATGTGCTTTATTGAGTTTGCCTTTATTTGTTTTGCTTTTTTTCGTCCCCATTGATTTTTATGTTTTTTAGTTTTTTTGGTTTTGTCCTGTCGCCCGTTGGTTTATATTTTTTATTACTTTAGTCGTGCTTGTGATGTGATGGTTTTGTGTTTATCTGTCCTTCAGTTGCATCTTTCGTTGCCATTACTCGTGTCATCTTGATCCTATGTTACTTTAGTTCGATCACTACGTTTTTCTTCTTCACGTCACCTCACTTCACAAGTCACTTGTTGTGTTGCTTGCCCACCCCCACACTGAAACTTCTAATTTTTCCATGTTCACTAAAAAAATAAAGAAATCACGCGATCTTGTGTGTTTGTTGCTTGCATGGATGGCTGGTGCGTGTGTTGTTCAGCGTGAAATAAAGCGCATCTGTTGCATGACAGCAGGAGCAGATTTAGTGTGTGCGCCGTGACCAAACCCGTCTCAATGAAACTTGGCTTGGCACGTTAGTAGCTGGGCTTGGTCCAAAACACTCATGGCCAACTTTGTGTGTTTCCAGCATACGGATTGGTCACAAATGCTTCAAAACGCCTAGCATCGATTCAGAGCCACAGTCACATTTTTGACACTGCCACGGCTCGTGCTGCTTTGCCAGTTACGCTCAATTTCTTCAAAACGCTTTTCCCTGGTGTTTTTCAGCCACGTAGGACATTTACAGCGGACCGCCGCCTGCACTGACAAAAAGCACTGTTTTTGGTCTATATTTTGGCTTTGGTTTCAATTTTCTATTGCAAATCAATTTGGAGAAGACCTGGCTTATCTGTCACATTTCTCCATGGTAACAGGATCAGGATATGGCAGTGTGGCATTCAGTAGCACAAATGTGTTCCTTACTACATAATACCCCACATACAAATTTTGGATCATGCACTCGCTTGGAGAGATTCGCTCGAAATCAAATTTTCGTAAAAAATTCCATATCGGGCCTTGTAATGATGCTTCTTCCACTTAACCCTCTTCTGTGTTATGTATTACCGCGGTATTAGCTTCATCTCTCATCGTACATTTTTAATATATTGTTTCAGGTTCCAACTGGTCGCGCGTGTGCCGTTTGTTGCGTCGCAATCAACGAAACGACGAACAAACACCTGCGCCCGAAACCGACACGTTCACGTTTGAGACCGAGTGCAACGCGAGGGAGGCGCTGTTTGAACCACATTGCAGGTTGATTACCGCCGCGAAAAATGGATTGGAACTTTTTCGAAATTGCCAAAAATTCGAAATCGCTTTCGAGAATAACAACGCTGATTTAGAAATTGGTTTTCGATGCGTTCCTGCATTTGAAAGCACCCGGAGAAATGATGGCTCAGAAAACTGGCCGCTGGGCTTCCATTGATCAGCTTTTTTGATGTGAGATCTGAAGATTTAGTGAAATGCATGTGAGCCAGGCGCCTCAACCTACTCTAAAAATACAACATGACTGAAACCGAACAACGTTTTATTTGCCCACGTGCATTGCAGTATCTGCCAGTTCCTCGTAAGCCGTGTTGACAGCTATGACCCCAACTGCTCGCATCTGCCCGACACTTCGCGGCGTGTGGTCACCGAGCTGTGTTTCTTCCGCAATGCACAGTTCGCCCCTCCTGCGATCACTGTTGGCGTACTTAACGCCGATGTGAAACATCAACAAGCCAGTCAGGGCGGAGCGGAGAATGGAAGTGGTCGGTTTTTAATCGGATCAATTAACCAGTGTAATTGTTTACTGGTTTATTTGTGTTCTTTTCGTCCAGTTTGAAAGTTAAACAATCTTTGTGCCAAAGCCAACGTGGAACCACTGTGAGATGCGCAAAAAATGCGAGTGGCATTTTTTAATGAGTGGTAACAATCAGGGTAACAGCGGCCCAAAAAATATGCTGAAATGAACATTATATAATGCATGTAATATGCAGCTACACCAAACGCGCCAAAATGTGAGCCATCAGCTAGTCGCGAACAGCCATCAGTGAAGAGTGAGCAACAGTCAAGTACGCCCGCTGTGCCACCGAGTCCGAACGATCACGATTACGACACACCCTGTACGAGTCGATCACCATCTCCCAACAGTACGTCACGTGACTACGTGCTGCAGTGCGCTGTGTGCAGGGTGGCTGTACATCCCACTTGTTATGGTGTGCCGGCCAGCAGGGTCGATGGTTGGTTACAGGGTTTGTTTATCACTTCTGTGACTGGGTGGCTTGATTCAGACAAGCTAGCTCGAATCATGCTTCATGCTGAATTATGCTTCATCTGACAGACATCGAATACAAAAATGTTTCTATTGTTGAGCTGATTCGTGACTAGGTCATTTATTTTTTGTGTTGATTGATCACACAATAACTACATGCGAATCTATCCAAAAATTTTCCTGAATGGTCAAGCACATCTTGCTGCAGGTCATCAGTGTTCATTCAAAACGTGTTTATAAATAGCCGCTGAAAGACAAGGTAAATACAAAATGGTGACCTTCGTCGAGGTAGATGAGCTTTACCATTCAGAATACCGTTTGGATGAACTGTCATTAATTAGTCAATGCGTTGTACGACCAACGCCAAATGATACGAGTTGACAAAAGGATAAGAGCAAAAAAACTTATTTTACGCAGTCATCAAT
>JASAMV010003145.1:0-12044 GCA_030248065.1 Rhynchonema sp. JSB1_4
CAAGCGAAAATACGACGTTAAATTGAATTTATACACATTTGACAACTACTACCATACACGCTTTCCGTTTTACCAACGCACAACATTCAGTATAATACAATCACATGTAAATTGGTAAACCGTAAATTGAATAAAATATACACAGAAATATTTAACGCCAAGCGTGGAAAGGCACTTGATGTTTTGCACTATTTTTGTTTTGGCAAAACAAATATGCAAGGTTTATTCTTGCATGCATAAAACGGCGGAACTTGTTCTGCTCTGAAAGATTGTTTTTGTTGATTACAAACTGTGCACTTTTTGACGTTGTGTGTGGTAGCAAGTCGTCTTATCAGGCGTCTAACGAGAAAAATATACATAATTTACAGTTTTTGTGCCTTTTTGGTCATAAAGATAGTGAACAGGGAATAAAACTGACACGTGATGTTGAATAATGCAACATAGTTCGAATGAATATCTTCGACAGCATTTTAATTTGGCCAAATCTAAAGTTCAAAATCAATTTTATAGATGTGCATGAAATAGTATCATAATGTCTGCATAAGGTGTCGCCACACAAACAGAAACTGTCCTTATTACTTCATCACATTGTCTACTTGACCTGACAAAAGTGTAATGATGAAATTGTAACGTTGACTGGTCTTGAAACTATTGTGCACGCATGGCAACCAATGATACTTCTGCAAATCAACTTTTGTATAAAATACCCAGACAGCCACCATGTTTGCTTGTCTGCATAGAATGTTCCCTGGACACCGCCGTTGAGCATGTGCTGTACTTTTGTCCATGTACCTACATACTGTATATACATCACTACGGGTAGTTTGAAACTGGTTACCGGCGTTGCAGGCAGGTACACTTTTTGGGCCGAACTACACTTTGTTCTCTCATGCAACACGAAACAAATTTTCCCACACAGATTGGTTCCACGCGCTCGCCAGCCAATCAACGAGAATTTGTTTCGTGTTGCGTGAGAGAACGAAGTATTTAGTCCTTTTGTTTTGGTTGAAATACAGAATTCTACGCGTGTTTAGTGCCTCTGCCATGCGCGATACAGGTGCATACATTGTATTTGTATTTTACACTTTTTTATGAAGGCCGCCGATATCAAACTCGGAGATCAGTCCGATTTGATCCGGCAATGTCACATGGTGTCTGCATTGAAGACATGTTTAGATTTACGCCATCACATTTAATAAGCTTTATAATCAGCTTTTTAGTGGGTTCTTCTTAACCTTCTGGGCTTGGTTGAAGCTATGTACTCGCATCGGCAGTACTGATAATGATGTTTATCCAAAGTTGAAGAACACATACACAGGCCCAATCACCAATTTTGATACCGCCAGTTCTCGTGTTGAATATTCTGTCCACGTGCAGGTGGAATTTTGGAAAGTTTCCAGTGGATTAAGGCCGCACTCAGACAAACGCGAAAAGCGAAAAGCGAAAAGTTCAGCACAACAGCAACTCCTTAAAGTGGCCCCGCCGCTATTGTTTTTTTTTGATTTTCGACCACGTTTTTTTGCTCACATCGTTAGTTGGCATCGAGATCAAGAACATTAATTTTGACGAACTTCACCAAAGTGGCTATTACCCACCGAAATCAATCCGCAAACACGGCCTATCGGGAACAAAACTGTCCGATATTGACGCACATCCGCACATGATAATCAGGAATTACAATAGAAATTCAAAATCACTGGGGCGTGATATAGGCAGCAGGTCACGGAAGCCCGATAAAACATTAGCTGTTTTGCAAAAGGCAAATGTTTTGTCAAGCTACCGTAACCCGGCACCTATATCACCGTCAGTGATTTTGAATTTTGCTTTGCGGGTCCTGATTTCCATGCACAGACTGTGCGTCAATATTGGGCTGGTTTGTTCCCAAACGTCCATGTTGATGGATCGATTTCGATCGGTAATCGTCATTTTGGTGAAGTTTTTAAAGGTTAATGTTCTTGATCCCAGTGCCAACAAACGATACAAACTGAAAAAACGAGGTCGAAAACCCAAAAAACAATAGCGGCGGGCCCGGTTTAACCACGGGCTTAAACCACGGTGATGCTCAAACAAAATGTTTCAGAGGCTGTTTGGCGTGCGCTGTGGATGATGACCACGCTTAAAAACTTTTTGCCTTTCGCTTTTCGCGTTTGTGTGAGGGCGGCCTAAACGATAGATGCATACTGCACATGCATACATCGCTGTACAACCAAATGATATATAAGTCTGCCGTGTTTGGAACTTTTACTTTTGGAACTGCCACATGGATGAATAAAATTTTCATGAATTTATTCAGCTTTGAATTGCGATTTGTGATGAAAAATGGGGAAACGGGATAGAACAAGAACTAAAGATATATACAGTATAAAACTGTCGGATGAATCATATTTGTGCAGTTAAAAATAAGTATTTTAAAATTAATGGGCAAGCCCCGAAATTAACGTTAAGACAGCTAATTAATCTTAAATTTCAAATGAATAATGTGAAATTGTGGAAACGTTCTTAATGCTGGGGCACACTGCAACAAAAGTTACAAATTGTAGCAAGTTGAAAATATTAATCGAATAGGAACAAAACAAAAAAATTAACATTAAAAGTGGCACTGCTATACAGCAAAGACAAAAAACGTATGATAAAAATCCACAAGCAAACAACAATATCACACAACAACGCGAGCGTCTTCTAAGCACATTTCAAGGTTTGCTTTAAATATTTATGGAAAACCAAAAACAGTAAATGAATCAAATATATTATGCATTGAAAGACCGTAACCGTGGTATTATGCGGTCTAAAGTTTGTAATGGAAACGACTTTTTACAGCGAAATGGTCATCTTGCATCTAATTAGTATATCAGCCGCTCTCGTATATGAACAGATTTTAACAGAAACTACGACCAAATAATAGTCTTTGAAAACTGTCAACATTTCATATCTGAATCTCGTGTAGATCTTCAGCGACCACAGTCTTGTCGCAAACTGGACACACAGGGTTTTCCTGAATCATAAAGGAAAATCGAGGATCTGGATCGGAGAACAGACCTATGTGGGTGTGTATTGTGTGTCAGCGTAATTTTTCGTTGCCCGTTCGACCGGTTTTCACAAACCAGGGGTGCAACAGGTCATCGTCAGTGAGAATGCACCCGCTGGCCCCGCATAATCCCAAAAACATGTGCGATGCGAGCTATGTATACACATGCAACATAAAACTTCTGAATCAGATAGTCTTCATGGTGTCTGACGCTAAAAAAACAGTTTCAAAAAGCGAGCAGATTATTCCAAATGAACCCACAACTCACGGCCGCATGTCTGCATTGCCAACAATCAGCGCACAGCAAGTGTTCACAGACGGTGTTGGCTTGCAATTTCAGGAACACACCGTGACAGTTCTTGCATCGCACGCCGGCGGTGGTAAGAGGCATCACGACGCTGCCGTTATTCAAATCGCCACCCTTGACCGACAGGCAAGACGGACTCGTGGCCGCACTGCTTGTTGGTTGCACACGACCTATAACGGACAGGGAAGGGGCACTTTTATATCGGTCTGGTTATCTAGTTAACGCACTGTGTAACGCCCTGCCGGTTTACCCTTATGGCCACCCACTTTTCAGAGCATCACAGCATGTACAGTTGACATCCATGAAATGTAGCAGATCCAGCCTTCTACAGGAACTCATTGGGTTACAGAGAACTAGTACAAGAAATGTCCATTCCAAAGAGAGTAACATCGCGTGCAAATTCGTGACGTGACGATTTCGTCGCTGTAAAGAGGGTTCTACCACAGGTAGAGGGTCACTAAGAAGAGGGTATTGTGTATTGAGGTACAGCTAAATACTTCGTTCTCTCACGCAACACGAAACAAATTCACACGCGCCGATTAGCTGGCGCGACCCTGTGAGAACCAAGCAGAAAATTTGTTTTGCGGTACGTGAGAGAACGAAGTATAGTCAGGCCATAACACTGTAACCAATCAGTAAGTGTGAAACATCACCCAACCCAACCTCTGCTAATCCTCGCGCTGATCGCCGTTCGCATCTTGTCATAACTTTTCAACATTGTTTGCAGCTTCTGTTGATTCGCACCGACGGACGTGCTGGCCAGTTCGCATTTCATATTGATGTGAACTTTGATGCTGAAGTGAAAAGCGTGGGATTGAAATTTTTTCTTTTGTGAAAGTTGGTTTCGTTATTGTGCAAAACGGTTGCCAGATCCGTTCTTCATGTAACATTTGGACTCATGCGCATGTACATATACTCAGGCAATTCTTTCGGGAGAAACTTTTCAACCGCCTGGCCTGATCCGTCAAGCGCATTCATTATGCGTGCACTGGCTACAGAGGTCACGTGACCGCTATAGCCAGTGCACGCATCATGCGCTTTACGGATCAGGCAACGCGTTTGAAAAGTTTCGCCCAAAAGAATTGTCAGAGTATACATTGTACATATGTGTGATACATTTGCACTGGCGATGTCCCGGTGCCCCACCCCCACCCGTGTGTTAGAATCGCACGAAACGGGTCATAACGACCAATTGTTAATAATGTCACACCCACCGATGCTTTATTTTACTCACTGACTGTCTGCAGTAGACCAAAGAAGCATGGCAGTAGGCTGAAAGTAGGAAAAAATAAAGTAACAATACTTTCACTCACTCTGAATACATTGTACGCAATTTACCGCGTTCATCAGCCATGTGTGTGCTTGCACAATCTGGCTCGTCAAACTTCATCTGACAAATCGGGCATTGTTTGCTGTCGAAAAACAGTGAATTGCCTGACGAAGTTGATGTTTCACCGTTCAGGCCTGCGATTCGATAGCCTGGAAATAGTTTCGACCGTTTTTGGTTTCACAATATTTTTTTAATCTCTGGCTTTGTCGATGTATGTTGCACTTTTTGGCTTAACGTGACATGATCCGATCGGTCACGTAATCTTTTTTTTGTTGTCAAATCAGCTTTTTAGAGCGTCGGTCACATATGCAAAAACATCGGACTTTTGCACGTCCCCGTCCCATGAATGAGTGGTATCCGCAACGATACGATTTAGTTGTTAATCGTAATCGTAATCTAATCTAATTTACATAATCTAAATCGTATCGTTATTGATCTGTCATATTTTGTGCAAAGCACGTCCACAGGACAGCACCCAGAGCAGTTTGGCATCCGCAAATCTCGAAACATCTAAAAAAAATGCAGCAAAAGTCACGTGACCGTGGCAGATCCGATCCAATCCGATTTGGATCACCTTGTTGTGTTTTCCCTTCTTTCTTATCATTTGTACCGCAGACGGCAGACTCTCAGTTTTGATCGCCGTGGAGCACGAGCACAGGGTACTGTAGTGGGGTGTACTGTGTGCCCACTTGGTTTCCACACCTTGTGTGATATGGTGACAACAGTACGTACTTTTATGAGCGTATAGTCCCAGTACCAAAGTCATAACAAACCTATTCTTTTCAACAATAAGTCGTGTAACCCGACCTCGCGCGTTTGGTCATAATAATGCATGTTCCTGTGTCAACCGTGCAGCCATACTATCATGACGACCAAATACACAATTTACATAAAACATCGGCGAAAAAGTCGTTGAATGTGAGCTTTAGTTGTCCAGGCATAGGCATCACTTTACAAACAACTCATAAACTTACCGTAACCGTTGGCATAGTTAAAGTCAGCCAGTGCCTACCACCCATGATATTATCATTTTGTAGTTCCCTTCTTTCAAAGCGTGGTGTATGTACATATAATATGAGAGTGACTGACAAACTCATCAAAGCTACCGTATACCCGGAACGGATGAAACAGCAGTGGGAAAAAGTGCAGCAACAAAAGGGCTAAAACAGAGTGTTTTTGTTGAAGCCTGCCATGGAACTCCATCGAACATCACACTTGGCTTATAGGGAATCATCGTAACCGTACCGTTTCATGTCCCGATTATTCCAGATAAAAAACACTGCACCGAAAACTACAGTACCCCGACGCAACAAAACTGTGCAATTGAGCCTCTGCCCCCCGACGGGTGGTTGTGGGTGGGTGAGGAGAGAGCAATTTTCGAACTTTGTGCATTTGTGTCTATATCTGGTGCCGGGTGCGCTTTGCGTCTATATTTTCAGACATGTCAAAGTCAGACAGCTTTTGACGTTCATCATGTCGGCACACACGTGCGGCTTTTCCTGCTTTCATCTGTCTCGTCTCTTTGGGAAGTTTGCGTGATGTTTGCCCTCGCAGTTCCAAGCTTGACAAAAATTGAGAGAGAAAGAGAGAAGTGTGACCAAAATTGCGTAACTTTTCTCGTTCCTGCGTTTCCAAGAGCTGGTGTGTTTCTGGTCCCAATTTGGCATCGTTTTTCCCACCGTGGCGGCGTTATTTTGGTCCGGCGACGTTATGACTTTTCAAACGCAGTGTCAGAATGGGGTGTCTCTTTGGAAGAGCAGCAAGCAGCCCCATACCTAAATGGGCCAACGGCGGACGAAAATTTTTAATCAAGCCGCCGTGACATGCTCCCGAATACCGATATAGTGCCCAGCACTGGTAAAGATGTGTTAGAATATTAGTGCCACTCGTATAAGCATATATGACCATGCTTTATATGTACGTGACGTCTGTCGTCCAGTTCTGCAGCGAGGCACCAAACAATGCTGTGCTTAAACGCATGGCCAGCATATTATGGAATTCACCGCAGGACCAGCAAATATTGTGTTACAGTTTAGGTACCATGTTTATACGGACATCCACTGATCGCTTGATGGGTCCTGTCGATAAAGGTCCAAATAAGATGCTCAATTTTGTGTAGAATAGACCCAAAGCCCACTGAAAACGGTCTTTCATCAAAACACGATAGACAGACACGCAGAATGTGGGGAGACGTTTATTACTTGATTCCCGAACCCGTGTTCGAGGCGTTTGGTTTATTTGTTGAAACAAAATGAAGCGCGCTAGCGCCAAAAGTGAGCCTGTCATGGTGTACTGTCGTTTATGGCACCCCAATGACCCCGGACAGAATATTACTCCCCAGCGCATACAGTATACCGCCCGCGGTTTCGATTTATGATCTACTATGCGGTATTTTGTCGGATGCTTGGCGCAGTCACGACAAAGTTAAATTAATTTTGCGCCTATTTCCGCCCCCTTTCGCCGACCCGCCAAACCACTTTGGTTGGTGTTATTTAAGTGGCGCCACCCTTTGGCGGTAAATTTTGCGATGCCGCGCATGCCTCAACCGCACAAATGTGCTTCTTTCTTTTATTCTATTCCGCCGTCCGGCAACTCCACCAAGAACAGCATCAAATTTGGCAATCGGTCATGGTCCGGTCTTGCGTAAGCGACTGTGAAACATCAGTCAACGAACCATACAAGCACTGGTTGCCCGCGGTTACTGTGTGACCAAACCAAGCCAGTGCGCGCTTCAGGCCAGTTTGGTGATGTTTCACATTCACAGCAAGATTGGCGGGTGCATTAGACAAGCGAAGTCCGGACCGGGCCCATCGCCGAGTCTGATGGAGCCTGAATGTTGCAAAAAGAGTTGGAGCGGGAAACTTTTTACCGAGTTACAGTGTTGTGGTTGCGGTAAAAATAACAAAGAAATGGGGTATACGGTAGGTTACATATTTAGAATCTCAGGGCCTTTCCATAACGTTGGTATTGAGGGTCTAAATGTACAGTAGGTAGGTATAACTATTTTACAAAAAACTACGCCCCAAACTGTCTGGGTACGTATGTACACATATTCTTGATATAAATAAGAGACACAAACACACTCCCCCAATGGCAACATTTGCACACAGAAAAACGAAAATAATGTCGAGTTATTTGTAAACTGCGCGTATGCGGCAAAACTGTAAAGGAAAAACAGATCAAAAGGACGGGCAGTAGTACCCCTAAAATGCAACACATGAAATAATCTATGGGGCTCATGATTAATTCATGAAGCACTGTTCTTGCATGCGCCGACACTTTACAAAGAGGACAGCTGCGCACAGCAATGATTAGGTTCGCAAAACTGTCGGGGACATTGGTGCATTTCGGGTATCCCTATCATAACCTTCAGTGAATGGCTCGAATTATCAGGTGTACAGGTCTGGGCCTGGGCCAAGAACCCACAACCCAGCCCCCCGACAGATACCCAACAAATCGAAGATTTTTTTCAGAACAGCAACTGTACTCACATGGGTGCACACCCCATGAAGGTGGAATTGAGTGTGTTGTCGTTTGCAAATTGCAACGAAATGTTGTATGCGATGCATAGGCAGAGAACCATGTTTTTTTACAAAAAATGGGCAGAGAATCATGTTTTTTACAAAAAAAATGGCAACACTGCAATCTGTCTAATGCACACCATGTGTGTAACAATAATCTACAGTCTCAAGCGTGTGGTTGTACAGTCCAGCGTTCTGATGATGGCTTATACTAATGTTATCAACGTAACTGCCTGTTTCGTGGAAACGCAGCAATGTCTGTTGTCGTCAATTCTTGTATTCTGCTGTTTTTAAAATATTAAAATATATATATATAATATATTAATATAATATATAATATAATATAATGTAATATAATATATAATATATTAATATAATATATTAATATATATATAATATAGATTAAAATATTAAAATAGTCGTGCTGTATAATAATGTGCACGCACCCTTCGTTGCACGGCTGAGACCAGAGCCAATTGTTTTGATGCCCAAAGCGCGTGCGTTACCGATGCTACCAATGCACCCAGACCAGACCAACCAAATGAACACGCGATGAAACATCACATGTCTTTGGCCAAGCTGCGTTGACGACCAACGTTGATGATGTGCGTTGACCACATGAATATAGGCCTCAGGTAAGGAACTGAACGAATGTCGAGGAAAATGTGCGTTTAGTCGACCCGGATTGATTCACTATAAAGCGGACGGACTGCATCTCTATTGATCCTGTTTGTTGCAACCTGCTTACTACAACTGTGTAAAATACAATGGAGTCGGTTTTTTGTGTCTGTGTGCCGGGAAGCGGCTCCGTGAGAACGCATATCTACGTGATATCAACGCGCAGAGCTTGATCTGAATAATGTTGCTTCATGTTGCTTATCTGATTGGCAACAACGATTCTAAAAAAGAGTGCAACCAAACACCAGTCCTTTGTTAATTCACCCATTCAATAACTCAGTAAACTGTGCAGATGCAGTAATAGTGTGGTGCTGCCTGGTACCGGGTTTTGAGCGTCACGGCTAGCTTTTTTGTACCATACACAAAATGAAGCTTACATGTTTTTTGGGACTGAATGATGACGTGAACCTGGGTTTGTTGTGTTAAGTGCAAACCAGCCAGCATGTATACCGAACCAACGTTTATGCAATCGTTGGTGTGATGAGGCCTTTGTCACGCTTGACGTCAATTAAGGGCTTGAGCAAGCGCTTGGAACAATATGTATACTTCGCATGAAAACCAGGCACTGCGCTAGGTTTTACACCACGAACAAAGAATTAAACACACCCAAGTAGCCCCAGAAATATTGCGCAACTCACACGGTATATCAATACCTCAGTTTGCACCGAACCCAAATCTTGCATGCATGATGATTGCGGTCAGCTTCAATGACTGTACCTCATTTGTGTATCAATACCACCAAGATTAGAGGCCAGCCACTGCCCAACTGTTAGCGGTGGTTAAGTCCGAACGAATCAGTCCGATTGACAATTTTTATATACCGTCCCACAATCTTCATGATAACCCAAGTGAGTAACATTCTATAGACCAACACTCAGCGATCTTTTTGGTTACTATTTTTGTGCGCGATACTATTATAAAAATTACAGAGTCATGTTCTCTCTCTCTTGCTGTTGCTCAGTACATCTCAGTGTTTTTGCTCGATTTTGATATTTGTTATTTGTTATGTTATTATTATTTTCTGAACGGAAAAACAGCGCAGACATACTATGCGCGCACTTGTGTACACGGTGAAGCAACGAACTGTCTCTCCAGAGTGCGTCTTTTAGAAAATAACATTATGATTATATTCTGATTCTTCCAAATATAAATCCCGTTTTGCACAATAAACGCCTCAGAATCAGTTCCGAGACCGGGAACCTGGCTCAGAACCGGGCCTGAAGAACCATCAAGTGCCAATTTATTGCACGTCCGGTGATGGTGTTAGTATCGCTGAGTCGTTTGACTAAAGGTGCAGTGCGCACGCACACAATTTGAAGGAATCACGTTTAAGTGGGCGTGCACTAACACCTGAGCTTGGGGCAGATTGAGTCCTCACCTCTGGTACGCATCATGCCCAGTGCATAGCGGTGAGTGGTTGCGATTTTTTCAGATCCCTGATCAGACAAGGACAGTGTTGTTGCATTGGTACCGGATGTGGAACGATGACAGATGCTGATCACATGGGTTATGTATGTTGCTTTTGGCCGGTTGAAATCAACCATGAAAGCCACAGATCTCAGACCTCGTCCGTGCGAACGCGTCGCACTGATGATCGCCCGGTGCACCACTCGTCTATATCACCCCAGGTTATATGTATGTACATTGGAAAGGTCCGAACGCAAGTCTCTTCCTGATAATCAGGTCTTACCACAACTTATCCATCCTGCACTGTACCAGTGTAAACTGCGAGAGGTGACTCTCTGCAACAAAATGGCGAGGTCCGAGGTGCACGCATGATTTACGATGCCATAAAGTATAAATGCACAACACGCAGGTGAACGGAAGCACAGATCATGAGTTCTCAATATTTTCGATCGCGGATCATAAACCTCGTTATGAGTGCTGTGCGCGGGGCTTGGGTCCATAACCGGGGCGTTTTTATCGTTATTATTGTGATTTTTATTGTATTTTGTTGTTATGTTTTTGATGGGGAGTGCATTTTTTGCACGCCCAGGGGGTTTGTATTGGGACAACAAGATCAACTATAACAGTGCTGATGATTAAATGTGCACATGAAATTAGGAAGTCAAGTAGAGGGCACTCACATTGAGGCGGGAGGACTGGCAAAACGGCCCTGCCCTGCCCGTACAACAAAACTGACAGAACATTTGCACATAATCTAATTACTCAAAAACACAAGAGTTCACTGATTCTCAGCGAAGCGGAAAATCATTAGAGATGAAGGAATAAAAATTGTCTGCTGACTGCGCATAATTTTCGTTATTATGTTACAAAGGTGCAGAATGGTCCTTTACCTCATAACATTCCCCGTGCGAACAAAGGTATAGGTAACCTATTTTGTGCCCAAAAGAAAATGCTGTTGCTCTGCGGTGGTCAGGTTATCGTATGCACTAAATATTCCGGTGATTGGGTCTATCTAACCCGGTGGGTATACTGTAGTGTCTCCACACTTAGCCTTTATATCGGTGAAGCTCCTTTTAAATGCTAATGTTAATGACAATGCGAGTGCCGGTGGTTTACAAGCCCCTCCGGTTCGGCGAGACACGCTTACTGTATGGCTTTTCGCGCGTTTTTTACAACCTGCCAAAATCTTAGTGTGAATATCGATAATCTGTATTTGCTCAGTCGCGCTTGTTAGAAATACAACTAAGGTCCACCAGTGCGTTAGTGTGGGCAGGTGCGCTGAATGTTTGATCACTAACAAGCATATCGGTGAAATGACATAAAGCAATGGGGTTGTAAAATGTACGAAAACCACTGGTCTTCTGATGCTCTGATCACTTTGGTTTAGTACTGGCCGTTTATGTTCAAGTTTATTGCTTTTTCCACAATTACTGTGCCCACATAGGATTTATTGTTATGCTTGCTTATGCTCACATGGCATGGGTAACAAGCTTGCGAGAGCAGGTGACTAGGTGACCATTGAAAGCCACCGTAATAATAAGGAGAATAAAACAGAAAAAGAACAATAAACTAACGATAAAAAATTGTGAGCAAACAAATGGACTAACGTTTAGCCAACGATGGTGAAAACTCGGAGTGCGCGGTCAGATCCGGCGGTCGCAGAGGACTGCTCGCGGACAATGGGGACACGAAGGATTTCTGGCCGTTTAGACCTGAACATAAGGAAGTAAGATTCTCGGGTGCCACCTAATGGTGAACTGGATCTGGGGATATCAG
>JASAMV010003146.1:0-17151 GCA_030248065.1 Rhynchonema sp. JSB1_4
CATAAAGAGTTGGAGTACATTTGCATGAATATAATAATTCAATACCATAATGACAATATTACACAACTGACACACACAATAGTATTTACGCGCCACACCACAACACGATCTGAACATTATGCAATTTCGACTTTTCTTTCACATACAGTACACCTTCATCGCTGGACACCCATTTACAAAATTTTGAAAATTTGGACACAACAATATCAGCAGGCAAACAGTTGTACACATTGGACATCAATACAAGAGGTGAATAGGACAAGACAGAATATTTGCATCTGGGTACCATAACAGCACGGGAATGATTGGAACGAGACTTTTGCGATTTGACACAGTAGTTTTCAGTACAATGAAGCCAACAGGAAAATGACGGAAACCACAGACATACATGTGCATCAATTTCATACGCCTAGAGAAAACAATTGAGCTGATGGCGCGAACACCAAACAAATCAAGTAGGGTTGCATAATCAACATCACGATTCCAATTTCCGAGGAACAGACGAATACAATACTTTTGAGTTCGCTGAAACAAGTCACGATCACGATTATGGGTGGGATATACGGCTTCAATGGCGTACAAGAGAACAGATTGCAACAATGTAACATAGAAGTATCGACGAACATTCAATGAAACATCGCGAAGCAACACACGATTCAAATATCCAGCATTACGTTTCACTCGAGCGCAAGTAATAGTAGCGTGATCAGACATATCAAATTTGGAATCAATAACAGCACCAAGATATTTATGTGATTGCACAACAGTGACAGGCTCAGCATTGACAGTAATAGTGGGAGCAGTCAGAAGTGGACTGTACCGAGTGAAATGTTGGATTTTGGTTTTGTTGGGATTGATTGTGAGTAGTTTTGATGAGAAATGCTCGGTGATTGAGTTCACGTCTGCCTGCAAGTGAGCACAGCATTGGTCAGTACGCATGACATGAATCAAAACAAGATCATCGGCAAACAATACAATTTCAGTGCAATCAAACAATTTCAGACTCAATTTCAGTTTTGGAGCGGAGTTAGCATACGCACCATATAATTGAGGACCAAGCACAGAGCCCTGAGCAACACCAGAAAGAACAGGCAAAGCCCGAGAATGACACGAACCTACGCTGACAATTTGAGAGCGATCTGTCAAATAGGATTTCAGTAGTTGAAACACATCAGCGCGTCCGTGGTGGAGCAACTGGCACGGAAACCGAACTGGAAGTCTGAGATGTTGGCTGTAATGTAGGGCTGGAGCAGAGATTTGACATGTTTTTCGGCTATTTTACTACAGATTCGGAGTTTAGAGATAGGACGGTAGTCGGATGGTTTGCATGACATGGTTACTTTGGGTATTGGAGTAACCGGTGCCAACTTGAAACCACTCGGCCAAACGCCAGTTCTTACGATACGGTTCACCAGAGCTGCCAATCCAGGAGCGATCGCCTGGGCACCTTCTTTCAGCATTTGACCGGTCACACCATCGATACCTGGCGACTTGTTGGGGTTGAGGCGTTTGAGCATGAACAAGATGGTTGATACATTAGCTAGGTGGTCGGCGCACGGGTCAAACATAACGTCCGTGCTGGGCACCACCGGGTCACCATTGGTGTTCCAGACACTGTGGAAGTAGGTTGCAAGCAGCTTAGCTTTACCCTGACTGTCAGCAACCAACTCACCATCAGCAGTCTGGAGTGGCGGCAACTCAGACGCCAGTTTGCCCGTGTAGTCATGAAAACTATGCCAGAGTTGTTTGGGATTACTGAGATTTGTGATGTTTGAATGCAAATACCCAGCCTGTGCCTTTCTGACTTCCTTTCGGACAGTCCGGCGCAGGTTGTAGTACTTGTGGTAGAGCTTTTTGTCACCAGTCTGTTTCCACTTCCTATGAACTTTCCTTTTTGCCTTCGACAAACGTTTGATCTTGTTGGTCATCCATGGCTGGTCTGGGTTTCGTTTGCGTTTTCCCAACCGATGTGGAATGGCGGCCTTCGCACAATCAAGAATGGCAGTAGACATGGCGTCCCACGCTGCATGCACATCCAGTGACTCCATGAAAAGTCTTGTCAGATTATAACGAACCAGCAGCGCACGGAAGTGCAAAATACGGTAATGTACGGTACGGCAAAGTACGGTAATGCAAAAAAAATGACAGGGATTGGGGAGGTTAAATTGTTCGTGAAAAAAATGGGAAAAAGCTCACAATCACGATAAAACTACTTAAAAACCAAACAGAACTGACCTGTACACGATCGGCGAAAACGGCGTTGAAAAAGGTGTGGAGATGGCCGAGAAATTACAAATTGAAAAATTTGTATGGAGATGAGGCGAAGGAAAGTTTGATTGGGATTACCGAATTTTATAGAGCAGGAATGGAAACAAGCTAAGCACGAAAAGTTTGGGAAGAATATACAAGGAGCCTGGCAGAAAAAATGAGCAAACATGAACAAGCGAGAACGATAACAGAGAAGGTTGGAACGAGCCGAGCGTGCACGCCTACTTGCAAAAAGGCAAGCGCACAGAACGGCGCAAGAAGAGAATGGGTTGTGGTGGCAAGACAGATTGTGCACCCGGCGCCCTTCCATTTACAAGGGAACGGTATGGTCGAACGGGTCCAGCAAACAATCCAACAATCGTTTCGGGCTCTGATGGTAAAGGACAGCACGCGGTGGTGCTCGAAGTTGCCATACGTGGCTTGGTCGTTGCGCAATGCTATCCATGACAGCACAGGGTACGCCCCCATGCATTTGTGGTTGGGCAGACCTGTCATCCTGCCAGCAGACCTTCTTCTTGGTCATGTGCGATCGCCATATGTAGCGTCAGAAGACAACTATGCGTCTGAATTGGCTGAAACGATGACCTAAGTCTGGCAGCACGCAAAGTCCAATATCATGAAAGAAAGGACAGAGCATTACCACAATAAGAACAATCGTGAGCACGCGTTTGCTGTCGGAGATCAAGTGTTGGTGTTCCGACCGGCATCGAAAGGTCGAGAAGACAGAAAGTTGTTTGGTTCCACATTTCGTGGACCTTTCACAGTCGTTGGACTCACTAATAATGGCGTGTACATTGAAGACAAGAACAAGCACAAAGGCTATGAAAATGTCGGTAATGTGAAACGTTTCTATCAATGACCGACAACGCTGAAACAACAACGCTGGAACATTGACGCAACATACAATGTACGTCGCAGTGGACGCCTTGTAAAGTTAGTTATTACTTGGAATATGTGTTGGAGTATTTTGTTTTCATCGTTGTCATTTGTCAATCGATTATTTTCTGTTACTCGCTCGTGCTATAACTTTCTCGTTGATTAGAGCGTAACTCATATTTGCCTCACATGTTGTTCACTGTGTGGGTTGACTGTGTAATTGAGTGCGGTTCATAAGTGTGTGGAGTTTCAATGGAGTGGCAGTGCACTGTAATTTATAATTAAACATCGCGTCACATTCTCTTACATGGTAGATCGACACACTCACACCGTATGACACAAGAAAGAGAACTGTGCCCCACCATTTGCAATGAAAATACAAGCCATTAACTTGTCCATCCAATCTTGTAGATTCGCATCCATGGCTGCCAAAGAAAACAGTCCGGCGACATCGGAATGCACGAATCAGGCAGAAGACTTCACCTTTGTGGTAGCGGACAGTCTCCTTTCCAGGATCACAAAATTGAACAATAGTCAACTCATAATCTCAGTGTCGGGTCTAAAATTCTCGAACAAACGCAACAAAAACAAAGATCTAGTCTGGGTGCTCAAAACGCAAGTGCCGAAAGGCTCGAAATTGTTGATTCTTGCAGGAACCAATGACGTTGCCACGGTCCCTGACCAGTTCGAGTGCACAGTGTACGTCGCTCAATCCCTATGGGAGCAGCTGAACTCGTTATCTGCTGGCTGTTTATGACGTGACGTACCTGTTGCCTCCACCCCGATACGACTATCATTCGAATAAAAGAGACGTCTTGGTTCAATACTTTGGTCAACGTCAGTTGACCCGGCAGGACAACAAGTTCAACATCATGAATTTGTTTGACGGATTCGACCCGAGCGATTTTCGTTCAGATGGATTGCATCTGAACGAAAAAGGCGCATGGAAATTGTCCGGAAGTGTCACATACTGCAAACAATTTCATGAAACCAAAGATATGACTACATATTACACGTCGTAAGTATAATATGTACTCGTAGTGATGCGCACCGCAACACACAATATCTATGTTTCACATCACTCACCTCTTATTTTTATCGACCCGAAGAGCTCTGCACTTATTATTGTGTTGTATTTTGTGTTGTATTTTATCCATTTTTGTGTGTTGTGGCATTTATTTTCTTAGCAAGTAGTTGGTGATTTTAACCTAGTTTTTGTGTCCGCTTACAGTGCATCGATCTCGTTTTTTTCTTGTTACCTATTAACTCGTGCTATTGTTCTTTCTAATTTTTTGTTAGTCGATTGTTCACATTGACGACGGTAATCATGGCATTTATCGACTTGGATAGCCTGGTTGTCAGTTTAGATCCCAAAACTTGGACTAAATTTTGGGGGGAGGCAGTGATGTCACGAGTTACGTGGTTACACTTATTCACCATGCTTGCTTATACTATGGACCTAGTAACCGTCTGCTCTGGCATCCCGAGCGCACAGCAACAGCCAATCAGCGCTTGCATAGATATGGCCGTCTCGCTGTGCTGGCTTGCTGCTGTGTGTTACCATTCCTGCTAAGCGCGCGGAGCGCGCGCCCTCTTTCCTGTCTTGGACGCGCATAGTGCGTATGCACCTATTTTCAGTACCTATGTACCTTGCTTTTTATCCTGCTTTATTCTGCTTACTTTATATCTGTTTTTGAAACATCAGCTGAGGTTTTTATCCATATACTTGAGGCTTGAATTCATTCATCTATTCATCAATAAACTCTCGTAGTTACTCAACGCGGTGGTATCAGTCAAGCGGCACTCATACGTCAGGAACTCACATACTCATCACACGCGACTGTAACACAACGTTGTTCATTTACAACAAGTGCGCTCGAGGAGCTGAAAATGGAGCTACGAAGTTTTGAAAATCAACAGATAAAACCGACGTACCCTCAAGGTCTTGTGTTCGTGCAATACGGCAATCTCATCAAGATCAAACAGCAACACCCACGAATCCTTATTCATCCTTGCTCGTTGCAGGCAATCGTGGTTTGTGACAAGTTGGCCGTACGTTGACAACAGTTCACTGCCTCTGTTGGGCATCGCGCTGAATTCGTGTAATTCGACCTGTAACCAGGGTTGGAAAAAAAACATTTATTCAAATGAGAATAAAAGAATATTTTTTTAAAATAAAAATAGTTTTTCTTCAAAATTTTCAACGATGGCAAAAAATGATGCAAATTTGGAAGATAAATGCAAAAAATGGCTAATAAAATTTACGAGAAGCTATCATACTTGCTGAATGTGACTTATTGGTGAGTTTTCCTGCATTGTATTTGTGCCAATGCAGTAACCGCTGGGCCCGAAGCCCTCGTGGGGCACTGACAGTTGTGTCTTGTAGTTTTGCTGTATGTATGCTTCAGAGATGACCAAAGTAGCTATATTTACGTGATAACGCAGGTTGCCTACAGTGGGCAGAAACCAGATACTTTGCTTTGTGTAGCCCTGACGAGGGGTGTTGGGTTAGGGTAAGTCGCCTGGTGATGCGCGGTTGCGACGTTTCGACAACGGATCCTGCTGTCGTCATCAGGCTGATATGTCCTCCGTGCGGTATCCAACTTGAGGCGTTGGGCTGTGAGTCTAACGCTTTAACCATTCGACTATCGAGGGAACAATTATAATGTTCTTAAAGTGCTATATATACCTAAGACTACCAAGTTCATGTGTATAACTTTCTCAGTTATAACACGTGTGTTATTATTCATGTGTTATAACTGTTTCAGTTATAACACGTTTCGTTGCCTGATTTTTGCAATTTTCAAGGGGATACGTGCTTAACCCTGATTTATCAAGGGGAGTCCCTGATCTAGCAAGGTCGCCTGGTGTTTAGCCATCTGTTGCCCCATTGGGCGCTCAGGTGGTAGCTGGGCGTGGCGAAGTTTGTGCTTCCCTCCTTCTTCATCTCCAAGGCTTCCCTGATATTCCTCTTGAACTAGTTGGGTACTGTTGCCAGCACCTTTGTTTCCTTGAAGTTTGGTTGGCAGGTCTGTGGGCACTGCACACGGTGCTCTGCTATAGCACTGGTTTCGGTGCGCACATACTTCACACCAGTCTTGTGCTGGGACAGTCTGTTCTTCAGTGGCCTTCCGGTCTCTCCGATGTACACTTTGCCACATGGCTCCATGGGCACTTTGTATACCACTTCGGCTTTGTGCTCCTGTGGTCTCATTGGAGCTACTTCGCTGAGGGACTTTCTCAGTGTTTGGTCACTCTTTCCAACCAGTCTGACCTGGTACTTGTGGCAGATGCGCTTGAGTTTCTCAGTGCATTGACCACTGTATGGTATCACTGCTGTGGCCACTGGAGCCTCTTGGTTTGCCCTTTGGTTCGATTGTGGTGCCATTGCCCTCTGTACCTGTGCACTATGGTAGCCGTTCATGGTGAAGGCGCGGTGGAGTCGCTTCATTTCCAGGTCTCGTTCTTGTCCTGTAGATTAGATGGTGTTTGCTCTGTTGGTCAGGCTTTTGACCACTCCCAGTTTGGTCTTTGTGGGATGGTTCGACTGCCAATGCAGGTACTTGTCAGTGTGGGTTTGTTTGCGGCATACGGTGGTGGTCAGGGATCGTGGTGTTCTTTTGACCATCACATCCAGGAAGGGTAGTTGCCCACCTTCCTCCGTCTCCATGGTGAACTGTATGGCATTGTTCTGGCTGTTCAGGTGGGCTTTGAACCCTTCCAGTTCATCGGCTGACCCGCTCCACAGGATGAAGGTGTCATCCACGTATCGGAGCCATAGGTCTGGAGGAGGGTCTGCTGATCGTAGTGCATCTTCTTCTAGGTCTGCCATGAACATGTTGCAGAGGATTGGCGATAGTGGGGATCCCATCGCCATCCCATCCACCTGTGAGCAGTACTTGTCCTTGTGCTGGAAGTAGGTGTTGGTCACAGAGAACTCGGTCAGCTTGAGGATTGCCTCCACACTGAGGTCAATTCTTTCACCAGGGTCACTGTCAGCCTCCAGGTGTTTCTTGACGCATGTCAGGGCGCCTTGGATGGGAACGAATGGGAACAGGCTGCAGACATCGAAGCTTATCATCCTGGTGCTGTGGGATGGTTGCACGTTGTCTATGCGAGCTTTGAACTCCGCGTTGTTCTTGATCGCGTGTTGTGGGCTTTGTTCAAGAGGGCGCAGTATCCTGACCAGGTGTTTTGCCAGTGGGTGTAGTGTGGAGCCTATGCAGCTCACCACTGGTCTTGGCGGCATCTCGGGCTTGTGGATCTTTGGTAGCCCATAGATGTGCGGTGGTTTGCACCCTTTCTTCACTGGCACGTTGACATTGTGCTTCTTGACAGTCCTTTGGCCCTCTTCTCTATACCACTGGTCGGATTGCGTTTTCCTTTGCATTCGAACTTCTTCTTATCCGAGATTGTGTCTTCCAGCTTCTTCTCGTACTCTTTAGTGTCCAGGACCACTATGGCTCGTCCTTTGTCCGCTTGCAGCACCGTGATGGTGTCGTCTGCCCGCAGAGTCTTGATGGCTTGCGCTTCTGCCCTGGTGATGTTGGGCTTGGACTCTTTGGCTGTTCTCAGAGCCTCATTCACTTCACCTCTGAAGTCCTCCCGCTGGTCTGGTGGCAGGAAGACCGCTGCTGTTTCCAGGCTGGTGACAGTTTCAAGCACTGGTAGCCTTCTCGGAGCCACTGCGAAGTTCAGCCCATTATTCAGGACTGATTCTTCAGCTGTGGTCAGCGGTCTTTGGCTTTTGTTGACCACTGCCGTTGATGGCACTGTTGGTGGTGCGCTGTTGGTATTCAACTCTTCGAACTTCCTCCTCTGTCCATCCTTGGTCTTCTCGTAGGTCTTACTGTGGAGGCTGTCTGACGATGCCTTGATTCGTTCGAAGTCCTCCGGGTCAAGCCGTTGTTGTAGTTTGGCTTCTAGGCGGTCGATTTCGGTCTGTTTCTCCCATTTGGTTAAGCGGTGGTTGCTTATCCGGGCTCGTAGTAGTGCCTGTTCAGCTCTGCGGAGGATCTTCTTCTCGCGTGTCAGCCTCCAGGTGTTTCTTGAGGCTTGTCAGGGCGCCTTGGATGGGAACGCATGGGAACAGGCTGCAGACATCGAAGCTTACCATCCTGGTGTTGTGGGATGGTTGCACGTTGTCTATGCGAGCTTTGAACTCCGCGTTGTTCTTGATCACGTGTGGTAGGCTTTGTTCAAGAGGGCGCAGTATCCTGACCAGGTGTTTTGCCAGTGGGTGTACAGTGCACAGGTACAGAGGGCAATGGCACCACAATCGAACCAAAGGCCAAACCAAGAGGCTCCAGTGGCCACAGCAGTGGTACACACAGTGGTCAATGCACTGAGAAACTCAAGCGCATCTGCCACAAGTACAAGGTCAGACTGGTAGGAAAGAGTGACCAAACACTGAGAAAGTCCCTCAGCAAAGTAGCTCCGATGAGACCACAGGAGCACAAAGCCGAAGTGGAATACAAAGTGCCCATGTCGCCATGTGGCAAAGTGTATATCGGAGAGACCGGAAGGCCACTGAAGAACAGACTGTCCCAACACAAGACAGGTGTGAAGTATGTGCGCACCGAAACCAGTGCTATAGCAGAGCACTGGGTGCAGTGCCCCCAGAACTGCCAACCAAACTTCAAGGAAACAAAGGTGCTGGCAACAGTACCCAACAAGTTCAAGAGGAAGATGAGGGAAGCCTTGGAGATGAAGAAAAAGGGAAGCACAAACTTCGCCACGCCCAGCTGCCACTTGAGCGCCCAATGGGGCAACAGATAGCTAAACACCAGGCCACCTTGCTAGATCAGGGACTCCCCTTGATAAATCAGGGTTAAGCACATGTCCCCTTGAAAATTGCAAAAATCAGGCAACAACACGTGTTGTAAATGAAAAAGTTATAACACATAAATAATAACACACGTGTTATAACTGAGAAAGTTATAGCACATGAACTTGGCAGTCTTAGGTATATATAGCAATTTAAGAACGCTATAACTGTCCCCTCGATAGCCGAATGATTAAAGCGTTAGACTCACAGCCCAACGCCTCAAGTTCGATACCGCACGGAGGACATATCAGCCTGATGACGACAGCAGGATCCGTTGTCGAAACGTCGCAACCGCGCCTCACCAGGCGACTTACCCTAACCCAACAGCCCTCGTCAGGGCTACCCAGAGTGGCTGGCAATAAGACCACAACAAATTTTTCGCGAAATGTCAACACACGGCCACAAAAAACATTCAGAGAACAGCTCGAAAGCCGGTATGGTCCCGACACTCTGACGGAATACAGGCAGCTAGACAGACTCAAGATCAAGCATGCAAAGGCGTCCGCCCACCTGACGTTCACATGCCGCTGTCGGGATAACAAGATCATCCCAAAAAGCCTCAGACTACCAAATCCGCGGCGATGGTCCACGCGAGAAGAAGATCCTCCGCAGAGCTGAACAGGCACTACTACGAGCCCGGATCAGCAACCACCGCTTCACCAAATGGGAGAAACAGACCGAAATCGACCGCCTAGAAGCCAAACTACAACAACGGCTTGACCCGGAGGACTTCGAACGAATCAAGGCATCGTCAGACAGCCTCCACAGTAAGACCCATGAGAAGACCAAGGATGGACAGAGGAGGAAGTTCGAAAAGCTGAATTCTAACCGCGCACCACCAACAGCGCCATCAACGGCAGTGGTCAACAAAAGTCAAAGACCGCTTACCACTGCTGAAGAATCAGTGCTGAACAAGGGGCTGAACTTCGCAGTGGCTCCGAGAAGGCTACCAGTGCTTGAAACTGTCACCAGCCTGGAAACAGCAGCGATCTTCCTGCCACCAGACCAGCGGGAGGACATCAGAGGTGAAGTGAAAGAGGCTCTGAGAACAGCTCAAGAAAGAGTCCAAGCCCAATATCACCAGGGCAGAAGCACAAGCCATCAAGACTCTGCGGGCAGACGACACCATCACGGTGCTGCCATACAGTTCACCATGGAGACGGAGGAAGGTGGACAACTACCCTTCCTGGATGTGATGGTCAAAAGAACACCACGATCCCTGACCACCACCGTATACCGCAAATCAACCCACACTGACAAGTACCTGCATTGACAGTCGAACCATCCCACAAAGACCAAACTGGGAGTGGTCAAGTGCCTGACCAACAGAGCAAACACCATCTGCTCCGCAGGACAAGAACGAGACATGGAAAAGAAGCGACTCCACCGCGCCTTCACCATGAACGGCTACCCCAGTGCACAGGTACAGAGGGCAATGGCACCACAATCGAACCGAAGGCCAAACCAAGAGGCTCCAGTGGCCACAGCAGTGGTACCATACAGTGGTCAATGCACTGAGAAACTCAAGCGCATCTGCCACAAGTACAAGGTCAGACTGGTTGGAAAGAGTGACCAAACACTGAGAAAGTTCCTCAGCAAAGTAGCTCCGATGAGACCACAGGAGCACAAAGCCGAAGTGGAATACAAAGTGCCCATTTCGCCATGTGGCAAAGTGCATATCGGAGAGACCGGAAGGCCACTGAAGAACAGACTGTCCCAACACAAGACAGGTGTGAAGTATGTGCGCACCGAAACCAGTGCTATGGCAGAGCACTGTGTGCTGTGCCCCCAGAACTGCCAACCAAACTTCAAGGAAACAAAGGTGCTGGCAACAGTACCCAACAAGTTCAAGAGGAAGATGAGGGAAGCCTTGGAGATGAAGAAAAAGTGAAGCACAAACTTCGCCACGCCCAGCTGCCACTTGAGCGCCCAATGGGGCAACAGATGGCTAAACACCAGGCCACCTTGCTAGATCAGGGACTCCCCTTGATAAATCAGGGTTAAGCACATATCCCCGTGAAAATTGCAAAAATCAGGCAACAACACGTGTTGTAAATGAAAAAGTTTTAACACATAAATAATAACACACGTGTTATAACAGAGAAAGTTATAGCACATGAACTTGGCAGTCTTAGGTATATATAGCAATTTAAGAACGTTATAATTGTCCTCTCGATAGCCGAATGATTAAAGCGTTAGACTCACAGCCCAACGCCTCAAGTTCGATACCGCACGGAGGACATATCAGCCTGATGACGACAGCAGGATCCTTTGTCGAAACGTCGCAACCGCGCCTCACCAGGCGACTTACCCTAACCAACAGCCCTCGTCAGGGCTACCCAGAGTGGCTGGCAATAAGACCACAACAAATTTTTTCGCGAAATGTCAACACACGGCCACAAAAAACATTCAGAGAGCAGCTCGAAAGCCGGTATGGTCCCGACACTCTGACGGAATACAGGCAGCTAGACAGACTCAAGATCAAGCATGCATAGGCGTCCGCCCACCTGACGTTCACATGCCGCTGTCGGGATAACAAGATCATCCCAAAAAGCCTCAGACTACGAAATCCGCGGCGATGGTCCACGCGAGAAGAAGATCCTCCGCAGAGCTGAACAGGCACTACTACGAGCCCGGATCAGCAACCACCGCTTCACCAAATGGGAGAAACAGACCGAAATCGACCGCCTAGAAGCCAAACTACAACAACGGCTTGACCCGGAGGACTTCGAACGAATCAAGCATCGTCAGACAGCCTCCACAGTAAGACCCATGAGAAGACCAAGGATGGACAGAGGAGGAAGTTCGAAGAGCTGAATTCTAACCGCGCACCACCAACAGCGCCATCAACGGCAGTGGTCAACAAAAGTCAAAGACCGCTTACCACAGCTGAAGAATCAGTGCTGAACAAGGGGCTGAACTTCGCAGTGGCTCCGAGAAGGCTACCAGTGCTTGAAACTGTCACCAGCCTGGAAACAGCAGCGATCTTCCTGCCACCAGACCAGCGGGAGGACATCAGAGGTGAAGTGAAAGAGGCTCTGAGAACAGCCCAAGAAAGAGTCCAAGCCCAATATCACCAGGGCAGAAGCACAAGCCATCAAGACTCTGCGGGCAGACGACACCATCACGGTGCTGCCACACAGTTCACCATGGAGACGGAGGAAGGTGGACAACTACCCTTCCTGGATGTGATGGTCAAAAGAACACCACGATCCCTGACCACCACCGTATACCGCAAATCAACCCACACTGACAAGTACCTGCATTGGCAGTCGAACCATCCCACAAAGACCAAACTGGGAGTGGTCAAGTGCCTGACAAACAGAGCAAACACCATCTGCTCCGCAGGACAAGAACGAGACATGGAAAAGAAGCGACTCCACCGCGCCTTCATCATGAACGGCTACCCCAGTGCACAGGTACAGAGGGCAATGACACCACAATCGAACCAAAGGCCAAACCAAGAGGCTCCAGTGGCCACAGCAGTGGTACCATACATTGGTCAATGCACTGAGAAACTCAGGCGCATCTGCCACAAGTACAAGGTCAGACTGGTTGGAAAGAGTGACCAAACACTGAGAAAGTCCCTCAGCAAAGTAGCTCCGATGAGACCACAGGAGCACAAAGCCGAAGTGGAATACAAAGTGCCCATTTCGCCATGTGGCAAAGTGTATATCGGAGAGACCGGAAGGCCACTGAAGAACAGACTGTCCCAACACAAGACAGGTGTGAAGTATGTGCGCACCGAAACCAGTGCTATGGCAGAGCACTGTGTGCTGTGCCCCCAGAACTGCCAACCAAACTTCAAGGAAACAAAGGTGCTGGCAACAGTACCCAACAAGTTCAAGAGGAAGATGAGGGAAGCCTTGGAGATGAATGAAGGAGGGAAGCACAAACTTCGCCACGCCCAGCTACCACCTGAGCGCCCAATGGGGCAACAGATGGCTAAACACCAGGCCACCTTGCTAGATCAGGGACTCCCCTTGATAAATCAGGGTTAAGCACATGTCCCCTTGAAAATTGCAAAAATCAGGCAACAACACGTGTTATAACTGAAAAAGTTATAACACATGAATAATAACACACGTGTTATAACTGAGAAAGTTATAACACATGAACTTGGTAGTCTTAGGTATATATAGCACTTTAAGAACATTATAATTGTCCCCTCGATAGCCGAATGGTTAAAGCGTTAGACTCACAGCCCAACGCCTCAAGTTCGATACCGCACGGAGGACATATCAGCCTGATGACGACAGCAGGATCCGTTGTCGAAACGTCGCAACCGCGCCTCACCAGGCGACTTACCCTAACCCAACAGCCCTCGTCAGGGCTACCCAGAGTGGCTGGCAATAAGACCACAACAAATTTTTCGCAAAATGTCAACACACGGCCACAAAAAACACTCAGAGAACAGATATTTTGCTGTTTGTCTAGACATCTCTTTCTTTGATCATTTGAATTTTTCTGAATATGTGCTCAAATTCACGGTTGATACTTCAACCAACGGCAAGTTGCCATTCTTTGGACTCAATGATCCGTGTTCGCTGATAATCGTTTGTCCATCGGCGCCGCCTTCACCCACCTCCGCCAGGCCCTACGCGACCGAGACTCGAGATCGCATCGCAGACAGCCTCCACAGAGACCAGAGAGACGTGGGTGAGGCTGGCCCTGCTGATGCACTTTGTCAAATATACCCAAATCCCCCCTCACAGAGCACACAACACCCGCCAAACAACATATGCACACACGCACAGCCACGCCGGGGCAGTTGCACCGTGTACCTGTTCTTGCTGGTGCTCGCCTGCGGCGGAAGCATATCGCGAGCAAAGCGCCCCCTCGCACGACACAGCGAGACGGAAGAAGAGCAGACAGCGCGCCCAGAAGGCAGCCCATAGCAGAAGCACAAGCCACAGACGACGAGACCCCACACGAAAAAAAAAAAAAAAAAAACACAAGAAGAGAAGGACAACCACCTCGCAGCGACGTCAGAGCACTATACCCCACCACCACCGCAGACCGATCTCACACAATATCTATTCTTTGCGCCGCAAATCAGCACCTCCGCTCAGCGCACCACGCACACGCACAACACCCCGCATCCGCCTACAAAAACTAAGCGGAATGTCTATAAGGCAGCTCAGCTACAAGACATCATAAAACAGCAACGTCAGACTGCATCCTTTATAAAAAATGCAGGAGAAACACATTTGCTACGGGAGCGGGCATGTAAACAAGGCATCCCACGGAGCCCAATTCCCCCACCCGAGCCTTCAAGTAAACGGACACGCATACCACCCACGAAAATCATATCATCAGAAACAACTATAGCCATCACATCGCACACAAGCACCCAACATCGCAGGTGCGAGTATGAAAACACCTCGCTGTGTATAACATTTGCCGCGAAACATTCAAGTCTAGACGCAGGGCGAACCCATAGCCCATTTGCCCCCACTCGCCTCTCCCGACGCAGACGGAGAGACCAAACACGAGAAAGTCCCTCAGCAAGTAGCTCCGAGAGACCACAGAGCACAAGCCGAAGGACAAGTGCCCATCGCCATGTCAAAGGTATATGGAGAGACGAAGGCATGAGCACGATGGCTGAACACAAGGAAGGTGCGCACCCATATTCAGCTGCCATAGACATAGACTGTTGCTGTCAGAAAACCAATACAAAGATCAGCGATACGTGATGAGCTTGCATGCCCAATACAGAGAATCAGGGAACCCAGCGCAACTCGCCACGCCCAGACACAGCACAGCAAGAGAAAAGCGTAAAACGGCGGATTCCCGTGAGAAATTTTTGCTTACACAAAAAAAAAAAAAATAGAAAAAACAAACAAAAAACAAGCAAGCACCAACCAAGCAAGACACCGAAGATACAGCGCACCGCACACCACAGCCAGCACAGGCGCAAGACACAAATCCGAAACACACGCAAAAAGAGAAGAGCCATTTGTGGTGCTAGTCAAACAGCAAATCCTACAGCCGACAGCGCACTCTCCAACGAAACAGCAAATCAGCGCTCTTTCAAACTATACAAATGATGCGAGATCGTGAAACGCAGCACAAGATAACTGAGATGATTCAGTGGTGAACTGGTCGATTCCAATCATACTCAGACAGGTATGTGCTAAAATTCTCCACGCCCCACCCAGCACACAGCAGAACCAACAAAACAAGACAGCAACATCACAACACACCCCTATAACGGCACAGCTAAACAAGAAACCAGAGTGAAATAACGCCAGAAGCATGACCTACAAATTTCCCCGTACCCAGGTGGGCAGTGTACGCACACGCAAATATGCCTATGAAAACAAATAATAGTGGTTACATGTACTGGTCCGTACAACGTGGCTGTAGAAAAACACACACAAAACCCAAGGGAACCCTGATGTTCTCTGAATGTTTTTTGTGGCCGTGTGTTGACATTTTGCGAAAAATTTGTTGTGGTCTTATTGCCAGCCACTCTGGGTAGCCCTGACGAGGGCTGTTGGGTTAGGGTAAGTCGCCTGGTGAGGCGCGGTTGCGACGTTTCGACAACGGATCCTGCTGTCGTCATCAGGCTGATATGTCCTCCGTGCGGTATCGAACTTGAGGCGTTGGGCTGTGAGTCTAACGCTTTAACCATTCGGCTATCGAGGGGACAATTATAATGTTCTTAAAGTGCTATATATACCTAAGACTACCAAGTTCATGTGTTATAACTTTTCTCAGTTATAACACGTGTGTTATTATTCATGTGTTATAACTTTTTCAGTTATAACACGTGTTGTTGCCTGATTTTTGCAAATTTCAAGGGGACATGTGCTTAACCCTGATTTATCAAGGGGAGTCCCTGATCTAGCAAGGTGGCCTGGTGTTTAGCCATCTGTTGCCCCATTGGGCGCTCAGGTGGTAGCTGGGCGTGGCGAAGTTTGTGCTTCCCTCCTTCTTCATCTCCAAGGCTTCCCTGATCTTCCTCTTGAACTTGTTGGGTACTGTTGCCAGCACCTTTGTTTCCTTGAAGTTTGGTTGGCAGTTCTGGGGGCACTGCACACAGTGCTCTGCTATAGCACTGGTTTCGGTGCGCACATACTTCACACCTGTCTTGTGTTGGGACAGTCTGTTCTTCAGTGGCCTTCCGGTCTCTCCGATGTACACTTTGCCACATGGCTCCATGGGCACTTTGTATACCACTTCTGCTTTGTGCTCCTGTGGTCTCATCGGAGCTACTTTGCTGAGGGACTTTCTCAGTGTTTGGTCACTCTTTCCAACCAGTCTGACCTTGTACTTGTGGCAGATGCGCTTGAGTTTCTCAGTGCATTGGCCACTGTATGGTACCACTGCTGTGGCCACTGGAGCCTCTGGGTTTGGCCTTTGGTTTGATTGTGGTGCCATTGCCCTCTGTACCTGTGCACTTGGGTAGCCGTTCATGGTGAAGGCGCGGTGGAGTCGCTTCTTTTCCATGTCTCGTTCTTGTCCTGTGGAGCAGATGGTGTTTGCTCTGTTGGTCAGGCACTTGACCACTCCCAGTTTGGTCTTTGTGGGATGGTTCGACTGCCAATGCAGGTACTTGTCAGTGTGGGTTGGTTTGCGGTATACGGTGGTGGTCAGGGATCGTGGTGTTCTTTTGACCATCACATCCAGGAAGGGTAGTTGTCCACCTTCCTCTGTCTCCATGGTGAACTGTATGGCATTGTTGTCCTCCGTGCGGTATCGAACTTGAGGCGGTGGGCTGTGAGTCTAACGCTTTAATCATTCGGCTATCGAGAGGACAATTATAACGTTCTTAAATTGCTATATATACCTAAGACTGCCATGTTCATGTGCTATAACTTTCTCAGTTATAACACGTGTGTTATTATTTATGTGTTAAAACTTTTTCATTTACAACACGTGTTGTTGCCTGATTTTTGCAATTTTCAAGGGGACATGTGCTTAACCCTGATTTATCAAGGGGAGTCCCTGATCTAGCAAGGTGGCCTGGTGTTTAGCCATCTGTTGCCCCATTGGGCGCTCAAGTGGCAGCTGGGCGTGGCGAAGTTTGTGCTTCACTTTTTCTTCATCTCCAAGGCTTCCCTCATCTTCCTCTTGAACTTGTTGGGTACTGTTGCCAGCACCTTTGTTTCCTTGAAGTTTGGTTGGCAGTTCTGGGGGCACAGCACACAGTGCTCTGCCATAGCACTGGTTTC